>WSYH01012576.1:0-18630 GCA_036426205.1 Ascaphus truei | reverse complement strand
TTGTTTTTTTTAGCATAGTAACGTAGCAGGTTGGCAAAAGGCTACAAAAACATCGAAAAGCCAGGTGTCATTGAGACCACGTGGGATCATTGAGTCCATCTGGACGATCCACCTGGACTCCCTACTAGCAGTTGCCTTCTCCAAATCTCCTCCCCTTATTCCAAACTGGACTCTCTCTATCGCAAGGCCTTGATAAATTAAATCAGAACCATGAACCGAAGGAAGTCCCTGGCTACCGAAGTAATTTTCCTAAAGTGTCTAGGCTTCTCGAAGCATTCTTGATGTTCCTAACATGTCGTCGGACTCTAAACCTGAATTCCTCGTGTGGTCATCCCTATGTAGGGCCAGACCGCGCAGGACAGGTAATACAATAAATTACTCCCTTGGATTTACAGCCAAGGGACTCTTGATGGTAAAAGTATGTTTTTTTAGGAAATCCGTGAACACTTCCGTCTGGTTCATGTATCTGCAAGCTGAACAGTTCCTGCATTTGAAATACCCCTTCCCCAAGGTTAGGGGACTTACGGCTGGTCATGGTAATCTTGTCACCTAATACTCTCCTAAGATCAGGATCTGTCATAAGGACATTCCAGTGGCTCTGTAGTGTGGTACGTAATATGGTCCACTGTTTGTTATGTGTTCCTATGAACCTAATCTTTTGTTCTAAAGGAGACTTAACTTTCGGACATAATAAAGAATCCCTAGATGTACCAGCTTTCACCCGGAACATCAAATTAGGGGTATCCCGACGAGCGAATTCTTGCGCCTTAAACGTGATGTGTCCACCAAGTCAGGTTACTTAGAGAGAGCAGGGGAGATGAGAGAGCGATTTTATCGGAGAGGATACAGTCATCGCTGTGTGGAGAAAGGCTTTAAAAGAGCACTTAATACATCTAGGGATTAGGTGACAAGATTACCATGACCAGCCGTAAGTCCCCTAACCTTAAGGACAAACTGGTGAATAGCCATTTTGTCCCAAGTGTTAATGAAAACATTCTGTCCATCTCCAGAAAGAAGGGGTATTTCAAATGCAGGAACTGTTCAGCTTGCAGATACATGAACCAGGCGGAAGTGTTCACGGATTTCCTAAAAAAACATACTTTTACCATCAAAGTGTCCCTTGGCTGTAAATCCAAGGGAGTAATTTATTGTATTATCTGTCCCTGCGGTCTGCCCTACATAGGGATGACCACACGAGACATTTCAGTTAGAGTCCTCGAGCATGTTAGGAACATCAAGAAATGATTCGAGAGACCTAGACAACTTTAGGAAAATGTACTTCGGTAGCCAGGCACTCCCTTCAGTTCATGGTTCTGATTTTAATTTACTCAAGGCCTTTGAGATAGAGAGTCAATTTTGGGGATAAGGGGAGGAGATTTGGAGAAGGCACTGCTACGTAGGGAGTCCAGTGTGAGTCGTCCAGATGGACTCAATGATCCACACGTGGTCTCAATGACTACCTGGCTTTTCGATGTTTTTTGTAGCCTTTTGCCAACCTGCTACTCTTTACTATGCTAAAAAAAACCTTTGTATACCCATTTACAACTATTATTAATACTGTGTGTTGAGGTATTTTAGGGTATATATACATTTTTCAAGCATCGCATGATGAGAATCTCATACACCACTCTCTCTCTCCACCCATATCCCTCTTCCCCTTGTCTGCCTCAGATCCTGGTTTGAGCATCTCTGCAGCGGATATTGGAGTCGATTTACATCTTATCCCTGTATACTTCTCTGGATAGGATTACCTCCTGGATGAGACACTTCACAAGACGACCCTTTAAGGATTTCTGGTTAGAAGACAGACAGGGACTCTGGAATCGAGATCCTCAGTTGGAATTTGGATTGACTGTCATACCATTTCTTTGATTCTATCTTAGATAGACCATTTCCGGAAGAAATTAGGATCTACTCCAATTATGGTCACCTATACTGGAACTTTTTTTCAAGTGACTTTGAGTAATCAGATTGCTCCTAGTAGGAGACTCTTTAGTATTTTCTACAAACGTACCGTGTTATCATAGGAACATATATTCAATTCATTTATTTTCTGTATATACTTACAACATCAGCACTGAATTTTCCTATAATATGTATTTATGTGATTTGATTGATACATTTTTCATTGATATTTACTCTATTATGAGTATTGCACATCTCTAGCCATCTCAGAATGTACTAATAATTACTGTGATTTATCCACTTCTGTTTGGGCTGTCTGACGTATTTTGCAGATACGTGTGTATGTACTGTGTTCACTTATTTGGGGGCACTAGTCTCCTTTTGTGCTGGGCATTTGTTTTACATCTTAATATCCGTTGTACATTCACCATATGAGGGGAGTAGATCTATGTACTTCTACCAGAATAGGGTTTTTTTTTTTTTTTTAGTTGGGCAGGAGCCACTGCAGGGTGTGTGTGCGTGCGCCATCAGGGTGCCTGTGCGTGGCGTAGTAGGGTGTGTGGTGTGTGCGTGCTGTCAGGTGTGGTGCGTGAGGTCAGTCATGGGGTGTGTGCGTGCGTGAGTCATGGGTGTGTGCGCGCGTGGCAGCCAGACCGGTGTTGGTGGTGTGTGTGTGTGAGTCAGTATGTGTGTGTGTGGACGTCAGTAGGGTTTGTGTTGTGTGTGGCAGTCAGTCAGTGCTTGTGTGTGCGCCAGTGAGTGTGTGTCAGGCAGTCAGTGTGTGTGGGTGTGTACCTCCTGCAAGCCAGCGGTGAACACTCCGGCCGCGGGGGGAGGAGGGGTGGTTGTGTGGGGGGGTTAGTGGGGGGGTTTGTGTGTGTGTGGGGGGTTTGTGTGTGTGTGGTGGGGGGGGTGTGATGGCTGTGTGTGTTGGGTTGGAGTGTTGTGGGGAGGTGGTGGTGTGTGTGGGGGGAGGGGTTTGTGTGTGGTGTGGTGGGGGGGGGTGTTAGGGGGGGTGTTTCGATGTGTGGGTGGGAGGGGTGGTCTGTGGTGTGCGGGCGGGGGGGTGTGTGGCGGTGGTGGGGTGGGGTGCGATGTTGTGTTGTGGTCGCGGGGGGGGCTTGTGCTGGAGGGGGGGGGGGGGTTGTTGTGGTGTGGGGGGGGGCCGTTAGGGTTGTGGGTGGAGAGTTTGTGTTGTGTGTGGGGGGGGTTGATTGTGTGGACGGGGATTCTTGCCTGTGGTGGGGTCTGTGGACGGGAGGGCGAGCTGGGCGGTGCTGGTTGGGGGGGCGGGGAGCCCGTTTCACCCACCCTCCTTGGTGCGGCACCCCAGGTGAACGGACCGGCCCTAAAAGCCCCCGTCCACGGGCTGGAGTGGTCTGTGGGGGGGGGCGGGGGGTTGGGAGGCTGGTACCTCCTGTGCGCCAACCCTGTGCTCTACTCCAGTCTCGGCCGAGGGTGGCGGTTTGTGAGTGGGGGGGGTGTACCTTATTCCTTTATCTTCTGGCACGCTGTCCACAGGGCGGCGCAGTTTGTTTTCCGAGCCCGTCGGTGGGGGGTGTTCATCCTTGTCGATCCCGTGTCGTCTTCCCTCCCTGTTATAGTGGGGGATTGTTTTTTTTTTTTTTTGGCAGAGAAGCGCCGAAGGCACTTGGCGTAACTAGATCCTCATTGGTCTTACTCCGCCCTGTGTAAAGCCTCCCAGGCACTTATCGGCGCGAGGGGGGTAATTAGATCTTACTTATTCCTCGGCGGCCTTCTTCATGGCGCGGTAAGAAGCGGGTGCACGCGCTTGAGAAGAGCTGATGGGCAGGCGGCGCGGCTGTCGTGTGAGAGAGGCCGGGGAGTTTTGCTGGAGGCGTATAAGGTTGATGTGAGGAGGCTTGGCGCCTGGAAGCTGGAGGTTTGCGTGTAAGGAAGGGGGAGCGGTTCCGGGGCGGGAGGTTTTGGCGGTAAGGGGGGGGGGGTTTTTTGCGGTAGGAGGTGGGGGTTGTGCGGGTGGGGCGGGGGGTTTTGCCCGGTTGAGGGGGGGGCGGGGGGGTTTGCGGTGAGGGGGGGGGGTGGTGTTTTGCGGTGAGGGGGGGGCGGTTGGGTGCTGAGGGGGCAGGGTTTTGCGGTGAGGGGGGGGCAGGGGGTTTGCGGTGAGGGAGGGGCAGGGGGTTAGTGTTTGCGCCGTGAGGGGGGGCGTCGGGGTGGGTTTGCGGTGAGGGGGGAGGGTGTGTTTGCGGTGATGGCTGGGGTTGCGGGTGATGGGGGGCGCAACACACACACCCAACAAAACGTACGGGAGTGAGAGGGGTGGCTGGAGAAGTGGTAGTGGGCAGGCGAAGATTCTGAGGGTGGTGTGGTGTGCTTCTACTGCCTCTCCTTTGGCCGTCACCCGCCTCAAGGCCAATGAGAGGTGTGCAGGGGGCGGGGCGGAAGGGAGCACATCTCCATTGGCTGGCACAAGGTCCAATGGGATTGCCGCTAGGGACACAGGGGAGGGTACAACCGGGGACCACATACGACATAGAAAAATCATGACTGTTTGAGAAATTATAGTCAGATATATATATAATATAATTAATAATCATATATAGATATATCTTCATTAAATACTGATCTTATCAAAAGCATAAGAAGTTGTGAATTTCACCAGAATAGTGAATATAAAGAATGTTTAAGAAAGGATTTTTTTTTTTACCAGTTAAAGTTACAACAGAAAACATTACTTTTCTTCTTACTTTATTTTCCTGGGATTGATGGAGCTTAAATGTTCAAAGAAGCAGCAGGAAGTTGGGCCCAGAGGTTTGTGTATCCAACACGTCACTCACCCAACCTGGTTATAGCACATTTCCCCTGATTCGTGGGTCTCAACTAATCCTAAAGCCACTCCCACTGATTCTGAGCTGCATGGAGCCCACTGGGATTTTCCGTATAATTCTGTCACCGATTCGTTGGTCACGGAGAAGCATCTCTACAACACCTTTTTAACAGCTGGATCATTTGATTCGACGACAAAAAGATGGTTAAAATAAATGGTTAATTATTTCTTATTTCGAAGAACAACAGCACATTGTTACACATTCAAGATTACACATTACTGGGAAACGGGGCTAACTAACAAAAATCCGTTTCCGGAACGAAATCCCTTCAAGATCAGCTTTCCCATAGACCGATATGTTACTCGACAAAAGTGCCCTGGCAACTGTTTTATGATGCCAATGCCTGCTTGTGCGGAAGCGACCGTACGTTGTAGAAAAAGCTGGACTTGGAACCCTTTATGCCCTCTTTTCTGCTTTTAAAATCCTTGAGCCGAGCCGCGGAAGCCCAGGAAGTCAAAAGCATCTAAAGACGGAACGTGCGTGACTTGCTCCTCATGAGAACTTCGGATGAGTGGAGCCAGCTGGGGGGAGTGGGTGGGGGGGGGTGAGAGGAGATGGTGGCGTACGTCTTCGTGGTGCTCATGGTCATCGTATCCCCATTTGAGATTATCTTTGGAGAGGTAAAGGTTCTCCGTGCCGACTACGGTGTCTAGGGAGCAGCAAGTACTTTGGTCCCGGACGATGGTGAGCAGTCACCAGATGGGGTTTGGGGGTGGGTGTGATGTGTCCTGGCACGAGTGTGGAGATTGCGAGGGTCGAGAAGTGTGAGTCCATGATTTTCCACGCCGCCTCCTCCACCATTCGCTCCATGCCGATATTAAACCCCTCTCCCGCCCCTCTTCCCCTTCAACCGGGTATCTGGATTGCTACTTCTGTCTCTGTCCTCTGTGTTGGCGTTCTATCCGCACTCGTAAGCTTCCAGCATTTATCCAGATCAGCCGTTCTGATTCCTATTGTCTCATCCACTCAGAATAACTCCTCTGCTCTATTCTTCTCGCGTCTTTGCCGCTCAAACATCTCCTCAGTCCCTTTCTCCGAATACCCCGTAGCCGGCCGGATGTCCCAGACGCCCATTGGTGCGGCCCGCCTCCCGGCTCTGCTGGCTCGCGGTGCTTAGCGTTGAGCCACTCGTCTCATCTTCTGTGTTCGCCCTCCTTATTGCCCCCTCTCTTGCATCCGTTCCACACCTGTCCACCCCTAGCTGCCCGTTCGACCAGCTTCCTTAGTTCCCAGGCTCCTGGCTACCATGGTCGCCATGACGTGGATGCACACCGCCGTTGCTACTCGTATCTTTAAGACATGGACTCCCACCGTGCTTCCTAGTGCTCACTGCTCAAAAACCCAGGACACACCATGCCCGTTTCTTCTGTCTCCCCAGTTATTCTCTCCCTAGACGTACGCTTTTCTGAGGTATCGAATCTTCGACACCCCCCCAACTCAGTCTGTCCCTTGCCCCTCCGTACTCTTTTAAGTTTTCTACTCACCACTTCAGGACTCCCACTTGTTTTCTTATTTTTTTCTTTTACAATTGCTTTTCTACTTTTTTTTTTTCTTATATCAGTTCTGAGTATCGATTGAATTCGCCGCGGTTGTGGTTTCTGGACGCGTGGATGCGAACGGCTCGACCATTGCGACAGGACCCGCCATACACTAACCTGTACAGCTTATCAGAGATGGAATTCTCCTTGCCAGCCAATCACCGATTTGGTGGTATGTAAGCGGGCGGGCCACAGTTTTCTAGGTAACAAGGG
The DNA here is from genome assembly GCA_036426205.1 of Ascaphus truei. Taxonomy (NCBI): domain Eukaryota; kingdom Metazoa; phylum Chordata; class Amphibia; order Anura; family Ascaphidae; genus Ascaphus; species Ascaphus truei. The sequence goes on along the minus strand of WSYH01012576.1, from coordinate 12,107 downwards.
GGCAGGTTAACTTGGCCCCCTCGACTCTTGCATACTGAGCCCCCCTCTGTCAGGCTCCACAGGGAGGTCTGGATTGGCAGATGGTTGCTGGAGCGCCTTTCATTAGCCGGACGCGGGTACTCAGGCTAAGCGTGCCCCTCTGTTCAACACCTTGGGCGCCCTGAGAGCCTTTCAAGTACGGGACTTGGAGCAGACACAGAGGGGCACCACGACTTGGTCGCCAGCGGGTTTCCAGAATCCATGAATTCGAAAGCCCTCAGTGCATATACATGTGTATCATATCTATTAAACATTAAAACTATAGCGCCGTTTAATAAAGAGTTTATGGTGTCCTGTTGTGTGCGAAAGTTAGGGTTCCTATGTTGGGCTAAGGGAGGAGGCGACGGTGTACTATTTTTCTACCACAACACCAGCCTCATTTTCTGGCAAATAACTCGGGGGGGGAAAAAAAAAAAGGGAGCAGGTGAGAGCTGTTGTGAAAGGAAGGGGAGGTGAGCAGCCGGTGATTAAAGAGGGTATGGAGGGAAAGGAGAGGGGAGGGGAGAGAGGATGCCAGAGGTACGAAGTGCTCAGTCAAAGGTGGCAAACCCCGTAGAGGAAGGAATGGGGGAGGGCTGAAGGAAGGGAGGGATGGGGTAGGAAGGAAGGGAGGATGGAGGACAGGGGGGGGGGGATGATGTGGTGGAGATAAATCTGGCACTCACATCTCACTGTGCTATCAGTGTTGGCCTCAAGGACGCTATGGGTGCTGTTACAGGAAGGGGAATGCGCTCCTCCTCTTTCTCCTGCAAGGCATGATGAATTAATGATAACTCCCTGTATCCAGCAGTTTATGAGCTCCCCAACATTCAGTGATTATGATGTCCAATGAGGCTGTGGACCTCACAATGCTTGGTAAGACTGACAGGATTGACCAATGAGTGATGATACTCCAAGCAATCATGGCAGCAGCTGGCAATTAGCCCACACCCTCCATGTTGAGGTTCACTGATGAACCTAACAGTAATTCTCTGGCGGGGGGCACACAATTCCGACTTATGAATGAAATAGAAAATAGGGAATAACCAGAAAGAGGAAAAAAAAGCTGTTGTGTGCGTGCACGGCAATTAGTAAGTGAAAATTCTTTGACTTTCGTCACATAGAAATTGACTTTATACAGAACCGGGGGCGGCTGTGTGCGGCACACATGTAGTCAGGTAAGTGATGTGCAGTAGAGTGCGTATGTATGGTGTCAGTCAACAGAGTATGTATTGTGTGTTTGTTGTGTGGTGTGTGTCAGTCAGTTGTATGGTATCTGTACGGTCAGTGTGTGTATGGTCGTAGTCGGACGTGCTTGAAGGAGTTTGTATGGGTTTTGTCGTTAGTGGTGTGGCGGTGTGATGGGTGTCGTGTCAGGGTGCGTATGGAGTGATTTCATGTGTGTAGGTAAGTGTGTGCGTGGTGTAAGGTCAGTGTGTGCATGTGTGTCCACGTCACAGTGTGGTGCCATGGGTGGCCTCAGTGAAGGGTATGTACTAGTGTCGTCGTGTGCATGTGTGTCAGTCAGTGGCAGGTTGTCGTCGTGTGGAGTGCAGTGGTAGTGAGGGTGTGAGTGGGTGTAAGTCAATGTGTGTGTGTGTGTGTTGTGCAGTAGTGTTGTCAAGGGGTGTCGCAAGGTTGTTTTGGGTAAGATGTCTCTTGTGTCGTTAGGCAGTCAGGCGTATGTGTGTAGTCGTGTGGTTGTAGTAATGAGTAGTGTAGCGTGTGTTTTGTCAGTCAGTGTGAGGTGTCGTATTTGTCTCAGTGTCGCAGTGAGTATGGTAGAGTGTGGTTAGGTGTGTCAGTCATGTAGCGTGTGTAGTGTGTCAGTCAGTGTGCGTGTGTTGTGTGTCAGTCAGTTGTGGGTGTTGGTATGTGTCGGTCAGTCGTGCTGTGATGTGTGTCAGTCAGTTGTATTTATGTGTCGAGACTTGGTGAGTGGTAAGTGCAGGGTTGGTTGTGTGTCAGTCAGGTTGGTGTGTGATGGGTGGGTCAGATAGTGGTGGGTGTGTGTCAGCACGTGGTGTGTGTGGCAGTCAGGGTGTGTGGTCCAAGCAGTGTGTGTGTCGAGTGTGGTGTGTGTGTCAGTCAGAGGTGTCGTAGTGTGTTGTGTAAGTATTGGAGTGTGCGTGTTGTGTGCAGTCAGGTGGTGTGTACAGGGTCGTGTGGTGTGAAGCAGTAGTTGTGTGTGTTGTGTGTGTGTTGTCAGTCAGTAGTGTGTGTGTGGCAGTCAGTGGTGGTTAGTCAGTGTGTGAGGACAGGGTAGGTTGGTATGTCGTGGTCCGTGTGTGTGTGTGTAGTCATAATGTGTCGATTGGTGGTTGTATGGGTGTGTGGTGTGGGTGTCAGTCATAGTGTATGTGTGACCTGTTGTTGTGTCAGTTCAGGGGTGTATGTGTCTCGGTCGGTTAACTCTTCTGTGTCATGCAACCCTCAGCAGAAGCTCCTGCACTACACACGAAAGACAGAAAAACCAGGCAGAGATTGCGGCACAAGCCGCGGGGTTCTGCTGCGATGGACTCATCCTCCCCACCCCCAAAAACAGAGGCAGAGCTGGCGGATTACCCGCCAGCGTGCTATTGTAGAGCTCTCCACAACGCAACCCCCACCAAAGAGCGTCTTCGTTTATGTTCCGTCTCTTTTTGGGGTTGGGTAAGACGCCGTGGCGCGATCACGGGCCCGCGACGTATGTGAGGGGCAGATGTACCAATGATTGGAGCGCACCATCACTCTCAAGTGGCAGTGCTTGTCCGCGTTGGAAGCGTGTCCCCTACGCGCCACTGAATCGAACTGGAAACCCGCCCAGCTGTGTGTTCGTCACGTCGATTTAACATGATCCAGGAACCCTAAGAAAGTGGAGAGCGCCGCCCCCCCCGTGTTGCTGTGCTGTCCTCGTTCAATCGACGTGGATACGGGGGGGGATGGGGACAGCTGCATCTCCACTCTCGGCGCCGCTTCAGCAGCCTCCGACGGCTGCTACGAGGGGTGTGGGAGACTATGCGCTTCGCTGCCTCGCATCAGGTGAGATAGGCTCCCTGGCTGCGGGACCCGGCGGCAAATACTGCGCATGCGCCTCAATACTCCCATGTTCGTGTGGATCGTGGGGGGGAATGGCGGCTTCCTCCGGCTCGGCGGGTAGTCCGCGGGACACATGAAGGTTGGAAGCGTAGTTAGGGAGGGAGGAGAGGGCTGAACAGCCGGAGGGACTTGGGGGCTTCCGCCATCACTACACCCACACCCTGCAAGCACCGGAAGCTCTGCGCAAGCCATATTTGTAACACCCAGGCAGCGGACGTGTGGGGTTAACGGCGGCCGTTTAGGAGGGCGCATGCGGGTGTCGGCGTGGGGGGGAACGGTGGCCGTTAGGAGCGGCCGCAGAGGGGGTGCGTGGGGGAACGGTGGCCGTTAGGAGCGGCGCCGGCAGCTATCGCCGCCGCCGCCGCATGTCACGAGGCATGTGGGGGGGAGGGATGGGGGAGCCGTGACGTCACTTCCGGTTCACATTGTCCCCCATCTCTCCCGTTTTTACCCCATCAGAATAGGTGCCACTAAAGAAGTTTCACTTCAAAAAGTGAATATTGAAAAGAAAAATATGAGGAAAATGATAAAAAAATAGTAAATGAACAAAGTGATCAGTACGTGGATTATAATAACAACGGTGGCCGCAGTTAGGTAAGTACCACAGCCCACAGAGCAGTTAGGTCGATCAGCGGTCGGGGGGTCAAATGATTTATTTAGTCCAATAAATAGATTGTTTTCAGGAGGTCGCTGCCGCCTGGATCCCCTGAACAATTACCAAACAGGTACACTGTGTCTATAGAGAGGCAATGCGGCTCCAATAGCGCATAAATCATTTATTACACACACAATAATACGTCACACTCACACGTGAGCAGCCGCTGACATCTTGTATGGGCTCAGGACAGATTGTGCTACACACAAATTCTGATCCCTCTGGCACATACAGCACCAACCCCAAATTGACCCCTACACTGCTGGGACCCATCAGATGCTCCTTCCCCAGTCTCATAATTGGAGAGCAGTGTCACATCATAAGAGAGACAGTACCATTATTAGAGAGAAGTGACACATCAAGGAAACTCATTAATGGAGGCAGTACACTCATAAGACAGTCTCATATGGAGAGCTGTGTCAATCATTAAGCAGCCCTTATTGGAGAGCAGGACCCTTAAGAGACAGCTCTTATTGGAGAGCAGTGACACCATTAAGAGACGCCTCATTATTGGAGAGCAGTGTACACTCATTAAGAGACACTCTATTATTGGAGAGCAGGTCAATCATTAAGAGACAGCCTTCTAGTCATGACACTCTGGAGAGAGTGACACTCATTAAGAGACGTATCATTATGAGAGCAGTGACACTATTAAGAGACAGTCTCATAGTGGAGAGCGTGTCTAATCATAAGAGACAGCCCCTCATATTGGAGAGCAGTGACACTCATTAAGAGACAGTCTCATTATTGGAGAGCAGGCGCAATCATTAAGAGACAGCCTCATTATTGGAGAGCAGTAGTGAACACTCTAAGAGACAGTTCATTAATGGAGAGCAGTGACACTCATTAAGAGACAGTCTCATTTTGGAGAGGCCAGTGACACTCATTAAAGACTCATTATTGGGAGAGCGTGTCACTAATTAAGAGATGTCATATTTGTGAGGGCAGAAAGTGACCTCATTATTCGTAGTTCATATTGTGAAGCATGTCAATCATTAAGAGAACGCTCATTATTGGAGAGCAGTGTGTAACGCTCCCGCTGCCCTCCAAACCTTAAAAGACCCCGTAGTACTGAGGTGGGAAGGCGGATATCCACACTTCACACAGCAGCGGGGGTGGGGGTGGGTGGGGGATACCCGGAGGTTGGTTATATAGTAGCGTAGCCGGATTGGGCTCAGCGAGAAGGGTTTAGTCGGGTACTTGCGGTCCTGGATTAGAGAGAGAGTAGTACGTAGTCTCTGTCCGTAAGCCAATGGTCTGGGGAGGAGAGAGCCGCGTAGTCAGTATCCATAAGCCGAGTCCAGGGGTTAATGAGTAAGCGTGGTGGAGGGTTAGCAAAGTCGAGATCCAGAGGAGGTACGCACGACAGGCCGGGGTCAGGAACGTGGAAGACTGAAAAGATAAGCATGAGAACCAAGCACAAGACCAGACAGCACAGGGCTGAACAAAGGGATAAGCTCAGCACTGAATGATGCAGGAACAGGATATAATAGGACAGGAAAAACAATAGCAGGGGGGGGACGGCAACGGAGAGCTGAAGCCCCAGGAAACGGGATAGGGTTTCAGGAGACAAGGGGCTATAAGTGCTTGGCGAACGCAGATGTCATGAACTAATCAAAAGCAAAAAAGAGGACTGTGAATTTTGGAGTAATGCCAATCTGGGGACGCACATAATTAAATGGTAATGTAGTCTAATCACTTTAAATTAGAGGCGCATATATAATACTAAATAGAAGATGCAAATATTTACATATTACATTGGAGACATAAGAGGAAGAGGGAAGTGATAAAAAATCAAAAACAAAATAAGGGACGGGAAGGGCAGGAACCGTGTGGAGGATGAAAAACAGACCAAATTCACAACACCGAGCTAGAGGCAAGTTAAAATACCCTTGCCCAACAAATTAAATCACATAACATATTGAGATCTGAAAATCACCAAAGGGAAAATAGACACGGAAGAACTCACCTAACACAACTGATCTGCCAAAGAGTGAGAAAACGGGGGAGGGAACGGACAAAGGAGAATAATGCCAAAGCAGAGAAAAGAAAAGAAGTGGGAAGAGTAGTCGTCCAACCAGAGGGTCAAACCCCGAGTGCTCACATTCGATAAGAAAGGACCGTGATGCACAAGTACCCGAAAAGGGATAACTAACGAAGGGGGGAGACAGCGGGGGCGGGGAAAAAAACGGACTGGAAGAGGGGAAGATCAAGCGAAAAGATAGGACAGGAGAATAGAGCAAAGGAAGGAAGAGAAGAGGTAGTTGCAAGATAAGGGTGGTTGGAACAAAAGTCAACGATCAAAGAAGTGAGCATTGGTAACTAAATGCAATAAATTAATGTATGTAAAGTGAGGGCACAAAATTAATCTGGATAAGATAAAAGATAAGTGAGATCAAGGGCATTTAACAACGGAAGCTCATATAAATATGTTCATGCCCAGAATGGACGATGCCTAAGAGGCGTAATATGAAACTCATACAAAGGGCTGAAAATGAAACGCGCATAAATATGACAACGGAACTGCACACGCAAATTGCAAAGAGAAACAATACGATAGTGATGCCCATAGAAAAAGTCAATAATGCTAACTGATACGGCAATATGTTAAACGGGGAACAAAACAATGGATTGGGGATGTACCCAACTGAGGGAGCCCGAGGAGAGGAAGAAAAGTATCAAAATAAAAATTACTAAAGAATAGGCGCCTATGATATATTGGAGGAAACAACCGCGATATTCATGATAGAATGAACGTTAATACAACAAAAGCATGGAACATGCACTGGAACATACATGCCACGGAGAATTAACGCCTAAAAAATAGTAAATAATGACGGAACACAGGAGAGGGGAGGATACATACAAAAGACAGACACAACGAAGACGTGAAGAGGAGGAAAGGTGGAAATAGGTCACACTAAACAAGAGTAGTAGGGGAAAGGCAAAAAAGTATTAAGGAAAACTAAGGAGGAGGGGGCAAGTAAAAAAGAAGAGCAAGAAATTAGAAGAGGAAACTGAGGGAGCCGTGTGTAAGTGAATACAAAAGAGAAATAAGTGGAAGAGACGGAGTAGTTTAAGGTCTCACTTTCTCAACAGAACCATTTTGCCTCACTTTTTTTTGTTGACCTTCAGCACCTCGGTCCGTGTAGGGATGTTTGACGCGACGTACGCGTGCAGACCACGCGCTAGGGGCGGGCGCGACGAGTCAGAGAAGGCGGAGTCCAGCTCCGTTGGCACGAAGTTAGAAGAGGAGACGGACGAAAGCGAGCCAGCTAGGGAAACGGAGCCGGCGGTGCGCGATAACGGGACGGAAGGGAGAGGGGTTAGCGGAGCAGCGGCAGCGCCAGGTCCTTCGGGATGGAAGGCAAGGGAAACATGCCGCAAGGGGAAGTGTTCCCCGGTCCTTACCACAGTGACCTCTTAAGAGTAGGGTTGGTGACCAGATTTTCAAAATGAAAACCGAGACAAAATAAGAACTAATTATTTATAAAACCCATTACATCACGTGACGCACCTCGTTTGCCATGACAGAGACAATGACGTCAGGCTTTCTGCGGGACATGTGGCCATGACAATCTGTGGCCCACGTGATGCCCTCGGCACAATAAGCATCCCGTGGTGGGGATGCAGTGTGTGGTTGTGGTTGTATAGGAGGTGGGGCCCCTGACAGTGTTGTGTTTGTGTGTAAGGAGGGGGGCCCTGCAGTGTGTGTTGTGTGTATAGGAGGTGGGCCCTGCATTGTGTGTGTTTGTGGTATAGGAGGTGGGTGGGCCCTACAGGTGCGTTGTGTGGTATGGAGGTGGGCCTGCAGCTGCAGTGTGTCTGTGGTTATAAATAATGAAGACAGTAAGTAAATTCTAAATAATTCAACAAATTAAAATGAATAATAATTAATGGACTCAATTAAAATTGAATAAAAAATGTAGGCATTAATTTAAAATTACGACTTTTAAAAACGTGACTTCCCTCACCTGGTGTAGATCACACTTTGTAAAAATAGGGTCTCTTGTCTCCTCGTGGCAGTAACTGTAACGTGTGACATCCAATGACATTGGCAGGGACGCAGACAGCTTGCAGGCCAGGAACAAAGTTTCAAGAGGGGGCCCCCTACCCAGTTGTGCGGCCCCTGCGAGAACCCCCCATTCTCCACCACACACGTTCATAACGATCACCCTCACCGAACACTCAACAGTCACAAAGTCTTCCCCCCCCTTCCACCCAACCCTAACACTCCTCTCAACACACACATCTCTCTTACTTCCCCCACAACCATGTGTATTTTCTCACTCCAAACACTCAACCTCATACCCAAGATACGTGCAAACACACAAGTGACACTACACCACACCAAAAAACCAAACACAGGGACAAACAAACACACAGACCTTCCCATCCCGATACTACCCATTGCATCTTGCCTGCTTACCTGCACCCATACTACCTCCCCACATCATACAAACGCCCGTTAGGATCATACTGTCCACTCGCCTTATTACCTCCCTCTTCTAATAACCTCATACCCCACACCAAATTCCATTAACGTACCCGTCCTCTGTCTAAGACCTTACCTCGCAGATAGCCAACCTCCATATCTCCCCATCCTCCTATACAGACATACTCCCCACCTCATATAATAAGCCTCCCTCGCCTGCATAATCCTAATCGTCCCCCTAATCTCCATAATCCCCTCCTCATAATATCCCAATATTCAAACAGCCCACAATCTCATATCGTCCTACGCGCCCCCGTATCTACCCCTACTGTATCCATATTCCTACGACCTCCCATCCCTCCTAATATAGATGAATCACTCTCACATCCTCATATTCATCCACACCATCCACTCATATACTCCACCCTCCGTCACCCAATATATCCACCTACTAATATCTTCCAATATCTAACCACACCCGAGCATAGATAATTAATATCTTCCCCACCCTAATCGTATCTACTATATCCACCGGAACAGTCATCAAGATCAATATTCCCGCCCACCCCACATCTATATCTTATAATATCTCCCCCGCCCTCTAATTCCTCCCAAAACCCATCTCATATATCCCGCAGCAATAACGACAGCAGCAACTATCCCTCCCAACAACCCCTCCTCATATCTAAACATCCCGCCGCAGACCGTCCCCATCCATGCTCATACATACCACACATCCCTCCTCAGACATTCAACATTCCTTCACTTCAGCTCCTCATATATACCCTCTCAGCTAATAAGATCCTCCCACCTACCCATAACCTCCACCCTCCCCATACCGTCACATCAGCTCTCAACCTCCCCTACCCAATACCTTTCCCTCAGCTCCTATATCTCCACCTACCATAACTTCCTAAGCTCCTCAATCTCCCCTCCCAATGAATTAACGATACATAAATATAACATACATACCTCCCACATCCCAATACTCCCCTAGATCCTCATACTCCCCTCCCCCACATTACCGCTTACCCTACAGCTCTTAATATCTCCAACCCTTCCACACCCAGACCTTCCTCAGATCCTAATATATCCACCTCCCCGTGCCTTACCCTAAAAGATTCCTCATACTCCCCCTCCCCCCATGACTTACGCTCTCATATTTGTCGCCCCTCCTCATTTACTACTTGCCATCACGATACCTCCCCCAGCTCCTTCATATCTCCCATCACTAATGCCTTACCTCAAGCTCCTATAGCTCCCCCTCCCCAATGCCTTCCGCTCCTCATATCTCCCCCTACTCCCGACCTTCCACTCAGATCCTATATCTCCCCCTCCCAATGCTTCCCCTCAGATCCTCATATCCTCCTCCTATCCTCCTATGAACACAAGAGCAGGGCTCCACCACACACACCTCCAATGCGAAGCAGCTCACACATCTGGCACCAGAGAAGCCACGCCCTTTGAAATACTTGACCTCCATAACAATCCTTGGTTCTCTTCTACTATATAAGCCCCAGCCCCCAGGAATTCTAACATTGAAAAAAAACTCACTACCGTGCTGCAGAGTCCTCCTACTCGGCGCCGACGCTCGCTCCCACAGACGCATCCCCCCCGGCATCGTCGCGACTCCCGCGCACCAGGGAGAAAAACCGGGACATTCGGGACGGGGGCAAACGGGACAGCCCAGCAAAAACCGGGACGCGTCCCGCAAAACGGGACAAATGGCCACCCTAATTAAAGCGACTTCTTATAGAGAGCAGTTGACACACCTTAAGAAAACAGTCTCAGAGTGGAGAGCAGTGAAACTCATTAAGAGGACAGGTCTCCATTATTGGGAGCAGCAGTGACACACATTAAGAACAGTCTCATATTGGAGGAGCAGTGTCAATCATTAGAAGACAGCCCATCGTGGAGAGCAGTTGTAAGGGGAAGCGGACGATTACCACACATCCACAGCATGCGGGGGGGGGGCGGGGGGGTACCCGGAGTGTGGGATAGGCAAGCCGGGACTGGGCTGCAGCAGAAGGGTTGTAGGGTACTTGCCGGATCCTGGATAGAGAAGGTTAGGAGTATTCGTGTCAGTAAAGCCCAATGTTTGTAGAGGAGAGAGAGCGTAATGTCGACAGATCCATAAGCCGAGATGCCAGGGGGTATTACCCATTTTAATTTGATAACCGATTGTTGAATTATTAGTATTTGGCGTTGTGCGCTTGTTTTCTTTGTCCATTCTCATTATTGGGAGAGACTTTGTATACCCATTTACAACTATTATTAATACTGTGTGTTGAGGTATTTTAGGGTATATATACATTTTTCAACGTCATGATGAGAATCTCATACACCACTCTCTCTCTCCCCCCTATCCCTCTTCCCCTTGTCTGCCTCCAGGATCCTGGGTTTGAGCATCTCTGCATGGATATTGGATCGATTTACATCTTTATCCCTGTAACTTCCTCTGGATAAGGATACCTCCTGGATGATGACACTTCACAAGACGACCCTTTAAGGATTTCTGTTAGAAGACAGACCAGGGGACTCTGGAATCGAGCATCCTCAGTTGGAATTTGGATTGACTGTCATAACCATTTCTTTGATTCTATCTTAGATAGACCATTTCCGGAAGAATTAGGATCTACTCCAATTATGGTCACCTATACTGGAAACTTTTTTCAAGTGACTTTGAGTAATCAGATTGCTCCTAGTAGAGCTCTTTAGTATTTCTACAAACGTACCGTGTTATCATAAGGAACATATATTCAATTCAATTTTATTTCTGTATATACTTACAACATCAGCACTGATATTTTCCTATAATATGTATTTATGTGATTTGAATGATACATTTTTCATTGATATTTACTCTATTTATGAGTATTGCACATCTCTAGCCATCTCAGAAATGTACTAAATAATTATGTGATGATCCACTCTCTGTTTGGCTGTCATGAGTATTTTGCAGATACTTGTGTATGTCTGTTCACTTGTTTGGGGACACTAGTCTTTTGTGCTGGGCATTTGTTTACATCTTAAATCCGTTGTACATTCACCATAGTGGAGGTGAGTAGATCTATGTACTTCTACCTCCAGCATAGGGTTTTTTTTTTAGTTGGGCAGAGGCGCACTGCGCATGCGCATAGGGAAGCCCTCGGAGTGAGGGAGCTTTCTCTGCGCGAACTATGCCTCTGTCGGGTTGCGCATGCGCACTTTAGTGTATTACTGGTCCTGCCTCATTGGCCGAGTGTAAGTAGGGAATGAGTGACTTATTAATGCATCGGGCATTTCCCGATGACGTCACCCGCATGCGCACTTTGCCATGTGAAGTGATACATCTGCCAGTCCTGCCCTAATTCAGTGGCGAGTGTTGCAGCGTTGATTTCATGATCTGTTTACTTGGTTAGAGTAGTTCTCTCCTTATTATAGCCCATTTTCTGCAGCAATTAGCTTCCCCTTGTTTGACATACTCAAGGGTATACACTGTTTTATTTTTTTGAGACATCATGTCTATGTTGATTTTATTGTTAGAGGATGATAGTTATATCTTACGTACAGGGGATCCATGCCCTATTTTAATTATTTCATGCTTTCTTTTATATTCTTTGTTCTGTGACAGTTAAATTAATAAAATTTGTATTTGACTATTTACTTGGTATACTAGAGTGCGATTATTTGGGGCCCTTTCCTCTCTTCTCATATCATAAAACTGGCCCTTGTCGCACCACTGACTTGCGATTAAGCATTTATTGAAGTCGGTATTTAGTAACCTGTATATATCTTGTGGATGTGGGGTCTGCTCTTTCTTAACACACACACACACACACACACACACACACACACACACACACACACACACACACACACACACACGTTGACAGTTGACAAATCACCAAAAAAATCTACTCGCCACCTAGTACCAAACGT
>WSYH01012575.1:0-18634 GCA_036426205.1 Ascaphus truei | reverse complement strand
TGTGTGTATTTACTGATATGGCTGTCTAAGCACTATTTTCACACAGTGCTCTTTGTTATTTTTCTAGAAAACTCAATGTTACTGAAATAAGTGTAGGAATGTTTTCACAAACGAGATAAAAAAATGATACATGTTTTTCCCACATTCGCCTATCACTAACCACAAAACGTAACCCAATTAAAAGGACACATCCAATTGGCGTTTGAAATAAGGAGTAAAAGTAGTTACTTTTGTTGACCTTGAAAACGAAACACAGTAATTTGTTAGCCATTGAGCAGAATCATTTTGATGAGCAAAGAAGACAGAACTGCACACATCTTTTGTGCTACTCTGACATGGCTGATGAATTCGTTAACAATATGAATCCCCTTTTAGGGTATAAGTACATGGTTTCAGAAGCAATTTTAAACAGTCGCGGACACAAAGCAAGCACCCGCCAAATCTATGATTTGATTCGAGCTAAATATCCTTATTACCAAGACCGTAGGCATGCGCGGAATTTTAATTCCTCAATAAGATTCACTTTATCAACTAATGACTTTTTTGAACGTGTGCAGGATAAGCTAGAACACACCTATGGTTTCTGGAAGATTGCAAAGGAAAAGCATTTTACCCTGAAAGAGGGCACATATATTGTTGTGAAAGGCATATTTATTCCTAATGCCAATAGCAATGGATCCGCTACTACTGTTCCGTGTGAATCGATACCTGCTGCAATATCTGCACCCTCCATTCCTGAAACCCACATTGTACAACAACAAAAGTACTATGATTATGTACCAAGCCTTTCAGCTGAAAATGCATTGGAATGGGAACCAGAAGAAATGAACCTACCTCCCGACCAATTGTTTGAAGAAAGCAGTGGCGATTCCTATGAGCGCTTCATGGAGGAGATGTGTGTCATACTGGATTCAGCGGGTGGGTCAAGCGTGGATGAAAATGCCTTGCATTTCTGGAGCGACCAGTTGCAGCCAGACGAAGAGTTAATTCTAGAAGAATGGTAAATATAACAACCGTTATGCGTTGACTGTGCGTTTAAATGTTTTTTTTTTTTTTTTTTTTTAACCACCATTTTCCCTTTCAATGCGTGGATACAGCGTAACATTGCAGACTGCATAACATGTAGCGATCACAAAGAAATTGTTGCCGAATACAATATAGTATAACCTGAAAGAGTAGTACACATTGCTGACGGAATAAATATACGTACTTTCCTATCCCTTTAACCATATTAGCAACATTTTAACATAACTCTAACACATACCTGTTTTGTTATCATGCAACATTTAAAAGCGGGTCCACCACGTATGACGTGGGACCCTTGTCATGGCCCAAGGCGTCCTTAAAAAGGATTACGGATGTAAGTCCCGCCCCCAAGCGACGTGCGAGCCTCAAAGCCTATTGGCTGTCATGTTTTGTTATAGTAACGGTAACTGCAGTGTGTCATGTGTGCGGCTCAGTGTTTGTAGGCGTCAACTGGGCGTTAGCTGAATGTTAATTGAGTGGGAGGAGTGTTAGCGTGCGTTTCACGCTGGTTTAACATGACGTCACACGTATTGCATTTGCGCATTGTGTTATCGGCCGTCCTTTCTGTCCAAACACGTCTGTTTAAAAAGAATACAGATGTACTCGTTTAGAACGAATGTAGTTTCGTATTCATTGTATTTGAAATAAAGATTTTATGTTTAATGGTATTTTCAAGATGTATTGAACGCACAACGTACGCTTTGTTTTGCGCATGCGCTAACAGTTAGTGCAGCCAAGCGTGAAGTGCGTGCGCACACTAAGATGTGCGCGCACATTTTTCAGTATACAGGCAACGTTCACATCATATACATAGTTATGCCTGCTACAAATTTAAAGAAACATTACATACTGATGTACACTTGTACTTCTAACATATAAGTGAGTGACGTGTGTATGTACACAATCATATAGAGCTGTGTAATGCGTTGTCACGGATACATATATAGTAAGGTGCCATATTTGACCATCATGTGTTTGCTGTATTTCAGAGATGTCGGGGAAGATACAATCGGATCAATGTATGATTTCAGAAGAGTCTACCTTTATATGAGATGATTGTGAGGAGGAGCCACCGACTACTATACTACATATGGAACTAATTTTATATTGCTTGCAGCGCTTATTAACAAACAATTAAAAATGTGATACCCTTATGCCTATATTGCATAAGCACTTAATTAACATAATGATGTTGCAAAATAGTGCCTCATGAATTTTTATTGAGTGTTCTTTAATGACTACTATCATTTTATGGCATGGTGTGTTTTATATATAACAACCATTCCCACTCTGCTAACACATTTGTGAATTATATTGTGTAATGGAACGTATGACTGTCGAAACTATGTAACAATAATAATAATAATAATAATTATAATATGAGCATGTTCATGTATAGCGCTGCTAGTTGTACACAGCGCTTTACAGACACATTTTTCAGGCTGAGGTCCCTGGCCCGTGGAACTTACAATTTATTTTTTGCCGCCTGAGGCACAGGGAGATAAAGTGACTTGCCCAAGGTCACAAGGAGCCGACACCGGGAATTGAACCAGACTCCCCTGCTTCAAAATCTCAGTGCCAGTGTGTGTCTTTACTCACTGAGCCACTCCTTCTCCCAATGTAAAGGACACTTACAACCAACTAGCCATTTCTTGTTAAAAATCTCTTGTTACATGGGTATGTTGATAAAATGGTTTGGGACTGTAGCAAATAATGTTATTGGCCAGATGTTGTGGTCCCCTACAATGCATGATGTTCTGATTATGACATCAACATCATGTAATGAAGTACGTTTCTGTGTATATTTCATTAACCTAACTAACTATAGTTTACTGTGTTTATTAAACGTTCTAAAAATACATAGTATAGTCAATATGATGATATAAGCTACCATAATAAAGCTGGTGTTATCATTTGTCGGTGTTATACATGGATCCTACACAAATTGATACAGACACAAACAGTTGTCTTACAAAGTGTGTCTATGCTAATGTGCACGTGATTGACGTTACAATTGTGACAATACTTGATAATTATCATCATGATAATGATGAAGTGACGTGAATTATATTGCAAAAATATTACCAACATTGTCATATTGGTAAATTATAAATGCTAAATGACAGTAACATTAGTGACAAATTTGTCTTCTCTGTTAACAGTTTAACACTTGGTACATGTAGGACACATCCACACACGTGTGACTTATACATACACATGTCACAAATTTAAATTAATGTTGACTATTAATTCCTAGCATTACAAAACACCAACATTGCTAAATATAAGATGTAGTACGCATTGTTGTGATTGCAGGCATTCATGCATGGAGTTTTATGATCAGTCAATTTCATCCGTGATGAATGATCTCCCGTAAGTAAAGAAATAACTACAGTTATCCCCTTGTCTCCAAACACCTCTATATTACATTAATGGAATTTATAAGGAAACATACATAAAATGTGATGAAATGGGAGTAATCATTTTCTAATACAATGCACATGAAAGCTCAAGAGTAGCTAAATGCATATACATGATACAGAAAGTACATATATGTAACATTTGTGTTTAAACCAATATGTTGGGTTTTGACTTCAAATAATTATAGGAAGATTGATGTAGGCACATCTTATGAGAGATGTCAGCAAATATACATACCATGATCAGTCATACTGGAGATATACCTATAATGCAAAGGAACAATATATAAATTGCAAACATTGACATGCCATCTTCAGTACCGTAAACAACACAGCAAAGTGTGTATTTGGTGTTAAATGTGCAACACCATGTATATTTCATGACATTCAAAATGTAAATCAGGCTGGTGTACACATCATATGGATGTACATGTTACACTGCACCAATAACATTGTATGTAAGCATACTAGAAGCATGAATGAGTATGGGCATAATATGTGTATTGTGTTAGCATAAGGAACAACACAATGCTAAAATATTAGTGCTTTGTTACCCCAGTTTTATTCACATACACACAACTAAAGTAAAATTGAAGAGGGATTATATAACCTGTGCAACAATAACATACCGGTGCCACATCCCTTTGTGCACACAGCAGAGAGAAGAAAGGTGTGCAACCCATATTCATCTGTGTCCTACCAGAAGGGTATATAAAAAAACATTATTGTTAAGATAACATAATGTAAGTATAAAAGTAGAACTTGGAACATATATGTTTGTACTTACAAGAAAAAAATGAATTGATGAGATTCTGGCGTGTCTGGCCACCACTGGCTGTTTGTTCATTTTCAGCAGCTACATGGGTGGGATGCTCGTCTACCACAGGCTCAGCTAGGTCTGACTGTACATTGTGCCTCAGTGCAACATTGTGCAAAATGCAACAGGCAAGGATAATATCAGACACTTTTTGAGGCTTGTATAGAAGAGCCCCACCAGTTCTGTCCAGACACCTAAATCTGGTCTTGAGTAGGCCAAATGTCCTCTCTATAACAGATCTTGTAGATATATGGGCTGCATTGTACCTCTCCTCTGCTTCAGTTTGAGGGTTTAGCACCGGAGTCAAGAGCCACGGCCTAATTCCGTATCCTGAGTCACCTATAATGAATGGAGCACACATAAGCTGACATTAGTGATCAAATTGTACAATGCCAACATTCCTAAATAAAAATGTGTTTTGTGTTAGAACATGTAAATGTGTACTCACCCAGCAGCCAACCATGTTCAAAATGTCCCTCTTCGAACGCATGGAAGACTGAAGAGTTCCTCAGGATAGAGGAATCGTGACTGGAACCAGGGAATTTGGGTACCACATGCATTATCCTCATCGTCGCATCACATACCACCTGTACATTGAGTGAATGGTAGTGCTTACGATTGCGGTACACATGCTCACTCTGACTAGGTGCAATCAAAGCAACATGTGTGCAATCGATTGCACCCAGCACACATGGTATCCCTGCTATATTATAAAAGCCAGTCCTGACTTCCAGCCACTCTGTCGCCTCTGTAGGAAAATGAATATAATTCCTAGCGCGTCTATTGAGTGCATAGAGAAACTGGGTCAAGGCCCGCGAGAATGTAGATTGCGAGACCCCGCCCACTATGCCCACAGTTGTCTGGTATGACGCGGAAGCAAGATAATGTAATGAGCACAGCATTTTAACAAGCCCAGGGACTGCACGACCTCTGGCTGTGAAAAAATCTAAATCTCCCCTTATCTCCTGATAAAGAGCTAAGATTGCTGCTGAACTCAAACGATAGCGACTTACAATCTCCTCCTCACTCATCCCATCTAACAGGGTTCTCTCCCTGTACAGACGCGGACGAGGCACAACTTGTCTCCTCTGTCTTCTCCTCTGATCTCCTGTCCCTCTACCTGTCCCTCGGCCTGTCCCTCTCCCTGTCCCTGTCGTATCCGCGTGACTGTCCCTGTCACTGTCCCTCGGTGTGTCCCTCCCTTGCCCTATATGATTGTCTTCATCATCAAGCATGTCATAGAAAAGAATGTTCCTCCGTCTCCTAAACAATCTCAACATTTTGAAATGAGTAGCTGTGAATGAGCAGGTAATGGGCGTCCTTTAAATAGGTATGTGATGATGTCAGGTGACATAGTAAAATGCAAGGTGTTACATTAACATAATAAAGTACTTCTGTGGCAAGCTGTGTGCAGTTCTTGTTATAAGTATTTGTTGTGTGTATTCTGCAGGGAATGATGATATTTGGCAATGATGTGACGTGAACCTTTGTAGAAACATTGCTTGCAAATAAATAGTTGCATGTGCAATGCATGTAACACTTGTGAACGCAACAGTCAGTCATGTAATTAGGCAAAAAGGCTGAGATTGACGTGGGAAAAGTTTTGTGTAACATGTGTAATTAGGCATGTTATTGTGACATGTTGACAACAATGAATAGTCGTGTGCATATGCATGCATTTCTGTAAGGAGGATAGTTGGTATAGAATGAGTTAACAAGGTGTCCCAATGCTGAATTACTGTACATGTGTGTATAAGTTAGGTTGAAGTGCTTGTAATGCTACGGTTACAATGTAAACATGCAATGTGATTGAGCGTCCAATAAGTGACGTCATGAAAATAGGGAGGACCCAAAACTAGATGTAAACATGAGAAGACAGATGTACATGAACGTTTAAAGATGCGTGTCACATTACAAGCATTGTGTAATGTAAAGGAAGATGAATATACGGTGTATGTGTGACATGTGTGTCATGTGTAACATCATGTAAATAATTGTCGCTCAGTTCAGTAAAATGTGTGATATGATGTGAGGTTCTCCTTTAAGAGTTGAGTATAGTATTTTCCCTTGGCACATCATCACATGATGAGTAATGTGACCCGCAAATGCTGCAAACATGTAAAAGTATAATGTTATGCAAATAATACACATCAGCTGTGACACAATGCAGGGAATGCCCCCACACTGTAATGCAAATGACGTTTGTATTGTGAGCAATGAAACGTAAACAGTACTATACTGTTATACGTCCCCGCTCCATTGACTTCCATTGATGTACAGAAGATTTTTTTTTCTAAGTGCCGTTCCGGCAGCCTTAGCGATCGTTCTCCCCTCCAAACTGCCAACTTTAGTTGGCGGGAGAAATTGGCCATAACATCTCAATTTCGTAGTGCCGATCAGGCCCGATAAGCTGTTTTTTTTTGTTGAATCCAGCCGATTTAAAAAAGTGGCGATCAGTGGCGAAAACAGGCTTATCGGCAGCCGACTGGCCATAACAAAATAATCGGCTCCGAAACATGGCGATATCAAGCACTTATCGGCGCTTACTGAATCTCAAACCCAATTTTGGCTATAAAATGGCGATAATTCCCTTATCAACGCTTACTGCATGAGGCCCTATAACTTAAAAAGAGTTAATATCATTTCTACATATATTAAATACTCAAATAACCCCTTTTTATACCAAGAAGATAGGCCGCAAATATCTTGTGGAGGGTACCATATATGCTGTCATGTTCGTACTAGAGGAAAGGAAAATATTGTAAGTCATATTTCACCCTTTCCTCTGCGTCCCACATGGCAGAGAGAAAAAACAAAAAAGATTTCCCACAGGTTACTAAACTAGGGCAAGGAACCCCCTCCCTATTAAAATGATATATTATTTAATAATTGCTTGAATTACTTTGCGTCGGAACTGAGCTTCTGCACGAGCCAAAATGTCTGCCTTAGAGTGTTCAATGAAAAGTGGAAAGTGAAGACCAGGTGCCTTACATATTTGCTCTACAGAGGCATCTCCTTTGTCTTACAAGGAGGTATTCGTGTATCTACTTCAATAAGCCCTAAGGGATGCTGGTACTTGTATTCCAGAGGTCTGCATAACCTTCTTAATATATCGAGAGATAGAACTACTGGAGGCCGCTAACCCTTTTCAAAGTCCTGCACATAGATTGAATATTCTGTCTGACTATGGGAAAAATTTGGTGCAAACAAGTGTGATGTCTGCATTATGTCGCAGTATCTTTTAGTCCCAGATTAAGGCCAGAAACATTGTATTTCCCTACACAATGTTTATTTACAGGGTTAAATGATACACCAACAGGCCCACCGTCCCTTTAAGTCAAAACAAATAATAAAAATAACACTTAATCCTTCATAGGAGTCTAACTACACAGTAGGTGCAGTCCTCTCTGACGGTAGCCGCCAAGTAAGATGCTTGTCGGTTCAAAACATGTACTATTATCTCTAAACAATATACACAGTCTCTGCACGTCAATATAGTGTTTATCTGGTTATCTGTTTATCTGTTTCTATTGGGGCTCCACGTAATTCCCTCTGGACCCTGCGAGAATTCAGAGAATCCCTCTTCTCTGTAGTTCCAATGTTATGGACAGTACATCCCTGCTTTAGCACAGGCTCATGTCCTTCCTTCTCCATGGGATTTACAACCAAGGCAGTCTCAACAGGCTGTATCATCCAGATCCTGTAATAAATGTTAGAAGTTACTTTCTTTCTGATATCAGCAAAATATTGATTACATACATCTTTAGGCCCAACTTGGTTAAGGACTGTCTTTCAATTTCCATTCCACCCAGGAAATACTTTGTGAATTTGGATGAGTGAGAGACCCATGTGAAAGTACATATTGACCTACTGGCAGTTAACATGTTCCTACCACTGTCATCTTGATCAGATCACATACCAGTGCCTTCTTAGCTAAACAGGTGTGATCAGTATCTGTGTATCACTGATGCCTTGTCTCTCTAAACTTTCAAGAGAATGGATAATCGGGAAAAGTAGAAATATGTAGGCTAGTGCCTACTCCCCAAAAGATTTGCATAGTGCCAGCACCCTTGGGTCATTGGTTCTTATGCAATATGTTGGGAGTTTCTTGTTCACCCTTGATGCCATAAAATCTACCTCTGTCTTCCCCTGAAGTTGGCATATCTGCTGAAAAATCTATGGAGACAATGACCATTGCTGCTGAAGAAATCTGTCTCCAGATTTTCGGGACCTCGGATGAACAGATGGACCATGATTTACTGGCACATTTGTCTTTGTGGGTGGTGTATGCACCCCCGCACATTTTTCAGCTACCTGCAGCTAACTACAAAATTAGATACAATATGTACAGTACTGTACAAAATTATTAGATAAAGACATATGTATACATTTATCTTCTCCAAACACCTCCACTCACTGTATTGTACCATTAAGAGTATCATAGCCAAAGATATCCAGTGTGCCACCTGCCGAACACACACTGAACTGCAACAACATAAATAATAATTCCATCAGACCACAACCAAGGTCCATACGGCTCAGTTGCGGCCCAGTACAGCGATATTCACGGTGAGGCCGCGGATGAGGTGCACACTATTTGGGGCCAATTGCACATAAATCATGGTTCATCTGTAAATTGTGGACAATGCCACAAAGTTTCTCTCTGCCCACTCCAGCAGTTTGCTAACTTATTTTAAGGCAGCTGGGATTTGCATGTCCTCTTGCGTGGATTAAGTTGTTCTAATGGTAAATCGCTAAGGGCTTTCCTTGACACAGGTTGATTGGCCTTTTCCACCACTTCGGACTTAGTCTGGCCTTCTTTTGACAATCTTTTACTTTGATTGAGGTCTCTCAGATGCCAGTCCCAACCAGTCATACAATTGCATAGTTAGGGCCTTGCGTGAACAGGCACAATGTAATCATATCCGCTGTTGAGGTTATGAGATATAATATCTTCATATAACACTAAGCCATAGGGTTGGACACTCTCATGAATTGATCACCCCTCTGCTCCCAAAAATCTGATTTGTTGTGAGGATGCATACATGAAAAATGATGGAGGTAACAGAGCACTACTCATGAGTATTCAAAGGAGAAAAAATTATTATAACAAGGAAAGTGCGTTATCCATAAAAAGTTATTTATTGGTCATAGGACATGGGACAAAAATGGCAACAAAGTAGTAGTAAAAAAAAATAGTTTGATGATCTATGGGTCCACTTTTTAAAAAAACTAGGTGCCAAAAATATATTTTTTATCATTTTTTAGGATGATCAGGAGACTGGAGAAGCAATTTACAGCAAAATGTTCCCCTATTAATATAAAATAGCATTCCCCCCAAAAAATGTATTTTCATGCATAAAAAATATATATTCAGTAAGATAAACAAAAGTTAAAAACCGCAACAACAGTATTATATAGCAAATACCGATACCCAACAATATAAAAAAAGGTAATTAAAAGGTGGATTATTTCTAGTTCAGCACAAATGTGTTTTATTTCCTTTAATGAATATGAAAGTCATACTCACTGGATAAGTTTTATTAGGTTTGCAAAAATGTGTGGTACTTAATATGAGCCAAGTGAGCAACTAAACATCTATAGAAAAAAACTATTTATCATAGCCACACTAACACAGGCTAGGTCAATTTATAATATAGTAAATGCCATATAACAATAAAATGTGCAGCATTTGGGATTACCAGCAGTATGAGTAAGAACCTACTTTGGAGTTTCTGAAATTTAGACGTCAATGGCTCTTCAGAGAGAATATCACAACAATCTAAAATGGGTAAAATCATCTGCTTTACTACTGTTTTGACAGCAGTTGCTATAGCTCTCATTTTAGACCAAGATAGCTAAGAGGATTCAGTTTAGTAAACATCTTATGAATTCTAAGTGTAACTACATAGTTTTGTGAAATGTTCCTTCTTCAACAGTATGCAGCAGCATATTGTATGAAAATACAAATAACTGAACAGATGATAGCAAAAGAGTGACAGCACTTTCAAGTTTTAATACGAGAGTGCATGCCATAGAAACAGTTTTTCACATGCCAGGTTATCGTTAATAATGCAGTTACCCGCCTAAATATACAGTAACAACTTATTTTATGTGAATTCATTAGATGCTTATTAAAATATAATTATTAGCAATAGTTTTTTTGCCTAAATTGGAATTGTACTCTAAATTAGATGTAATTTTAAATTACTTCTGAATAAAAATATAAATACTGTACTCACCATTTCTATATGTTGGAGGCTCTTTACGGGTGAGCTATGTGGATAAGGCACTTTGTTTAGTCATATTAAACCAACATCAGGTTAAATGACATACTTGTTCAGCTTGACCATAACCTGCCAGCCTAAACCTAACATACAATCTTAACCTTAACCTAACATAATATGCCAGGCTAAACCTTACCCTAACCCGAACATGCCAATCAAATCTTTATCCTAACTAATATGCAAGCACAAGCCTAACCCTATCCTTACAAATACTCTCTAAATCCTAAAAATCAGGGAGACCAATCATTGCCAGCTAAATAAGGGAAAGAGGTTATATAGTGAGATTTGCATATCTCATGTACTGTAAGTTCCTTACCTTCTGCTGCCTCCACCTTCTTTCTGCAACGTGAAATGATGCTGCGATGACACACTGCATCTCATTGCCATGGCAACGCAATGTCGCGGCAGCAAATGATGATGTGTTGCTGCGGCAAACGACGTTGCATTGCTATGGCAACAAGATGCCGTATGACGTTGCGTTGGTGACGTCCGCAACGTAATTTGACGCTATGATTTGGAAGAAGATGGAGGACGGCAGCACGGAGGAGGCAGCACTAGGTATGTGCCATGGGGCAGCAGATCTGGAAATCCGTAGCTCGTCTCCTGTCTTTTTGTTTGTTTCCTTGTTACCTAACAAGGATTCCATACATCCTGATAGTTGAACATGCCTACAAATATGGTGAGATGCAATTCTGTTGGAAAACAGCTGTTCACACAGAATGTCATTGTTGTAAGTTAAATGAATTGATATTATTCATTATCGTGTAAGTGTCCGTATAGTCACTATCACAGTTTTGTGGATAACAACCTATGTGTGGGCTATTTTTTAGTCACTGTTTATGTACAACACTGTTTACATTTCCCACTGGCGCCTTGTGTGTGTTCTGGTACAATGCAGAAATGTAACCTCAACATTTAATTGTGACATTCCATCAATATATCCCTCTGTGCCTCAGGCACCCAATCATCAGACAGGGCAGGGGCTTGTGACAAGAAATCTATATGTACTGCATTGTGTACATGACAGTGCTACATAAGAAAATAGTATTTAAAGAAGTATGTTACTCAAAGTTTTACTATTGCACATGTTTTTTATTATAAAAAAAGAAAAATATGGAAAATTTTAAAGGTTAAATAAATAACCACATGTTTATTTTTTCTACCAAACCATGCACAATAACTTACAGTACAACAAATACAGTACTGGACAGGAATAATCTAAAAAAATGTTTAAAGACTTGTAAGAAATCATATTTTAACCGGACCATGTAGAATTTAGCAGTAATAAAATGGTATAATACATACAACATTTCTTTTTCACAATGTCATCTCACTAATAAGATCTACAGATGTAGTACTTGGCAGTCTTATGATCCCGCAGTACTGGGAATTCCCATGAAAAACAAAGCAGCCATCTTGGCGGTGGGGGAAAGAAACCCATAGACAAACAGTGAGCTGCTGGAACTGTCCCATTCCTCAGAGTCGGGGGATTGCAAAATTGCATGTACTGTACTTTAAATACTTAAACTCATAGGGCCAAATATGTCTTGCTTCAGATATGCCCTTTCGTCTTAACACAAGAATTATTTCTCAAATGGTTAAACAGTCATGGACCAGATATTATTCCTTAATATTCCATACACATCTTCATTTTGTTATTTGTTTTTTTTAAAGCAAAACCTATTTTCTGGAACCTTTCCCTAAGCTACAAAGTTGTGAGACAACAGATATAACTTTTTGTACCTGCAGGGTATAGAGAACAAGGGTGAGTAATGACAGTCACGCTTTTCATGACTCTTTTCAGATGAAATGTCTTTTTTTTCCAGCTTTCCCAAAACTTATATGTATGTTTGCAACAAAGCCAGTCCTTACTAGTATTACTAAAGATTTTGCCTCAAGGGATAGTTGTGTTTTCATGCAGTAGTTCTTAATTTCCGTATATTATGTTTGCATTACATAGGTTTATATTGTATGATGGTATACTAAATACTCGTGATTCCTTCTTTGAAGAACATTATCATTAAACAAAGGCTAAATTAATTAAAAAGTTATGTTAAAACAATTTGAAAGCTTTTTAGTATACGTTTTATAAAGTATGAATACATGTATTACATTATAACAATTCCTAAAGCAAGACGTTCACCTGGGAAATCCCAGGTTTCAGAGATACTTATAGTTATTTTGCCGGTTTTGATGGCAGATATCACTGCCCGGATCACTAATGTACAGCTGACATCACAGCTTTTCTATTAGCCACCAAAGTGACCTCTGACCCCGAAGCCATATTGTTTTCCCAACTTGCTTGGGGCACCATGGGCTCTCCAATCATGAACGAGGTGATACCCAGATGTTAGGGGATCTCAGTTCAGATAAGAACTAGAATTGCTTGTTTAAAGGTCATCCAATTAAGTTCATGTAAACCGTTTGAAACCTTTAGACATTTCCTGTATTCGTCTTTTGTTTCTGTCAGATGTTATTGCACCCATTGTCGTTCTTTAAGGCACTCATTTGAATGTTTTAGTTAGAAATCGTGCGATTTGGAAACTCATGTCTTCATTGAATGTACTGCAAATCGCCCATGCAGACTCGTGACTGTGGTAACACAAAATTGAACATTTACGTGTGCAATAATGTCTGCTACATCTGTATATCATTCATTGTGAGTAAGAATTAAGCTCAAAAGGCAACGTAAAAAAAAATATTACTAGATTTAAGTAATAAACTAGGGAATGGCTTTCGGCCTACTTTTTAATACAGAAAATATATAATAGAAGATACAGTACGTGTTAATGAAAAGAAAGTGTGAATAGAAGTTTGTTTTGACACATTGCTCCATTTTCTGCCTGTATTTGCATCTGTGTAAGAGTTTCCTAAATGTCATGTGGCACAAATGGTTTGCCATTAAAGTTCATTCTCCTTCAGACTTGAATGATTTTGTTAACGCAAATAAATAATAATGAAAAATTCTGCACAGAGAAGCAGAGTTTGGTGCATCTTGTTATAATCTTCCGGTCATGTAATGTCTACTTAAGTCTTCCAATTGATACTAGACAATTTGCCATTTGGGGCAAATAGCGCAACATCTGGTGCAAGGATAAATTGACAAAGAAACACAAGATGAAAATAATTCAATTCAATGTGCATCAATTGTGCGCAAATTCGCTTTGATACTGTACATTTCCCCTATTATCTAATTACGAATAATTTCTTTTTATAAATATAAATCCATTACAATAAAAAAAGTGGATTTTATACCTACTATATGCTCTTATGAGAGATACAGTATACAACATTTTCTGTATGTACGTTTCTGTTCTTATGTAACAGGGTTTCCTCCACCCTCTGGGAGATCTCACTATTACAGGGTGTGTTGTACTGGTTACCTGCTGGCTCACAGAATCGCTGAGTTTCCACCGTTGTTAATGGGGAAGACAGGACAGGCTTTTGGGGTGATGGTTGGTTTTCTCACTGGTGCGGCGCCTCCCTCTCCAGCAGGCTCCAGTAACACTGGATGCAATCCCTGCAGGAGAACCCTCTTCTAATACTCCCCCTGATTAATTGCAGGCTCAGGCCGGAATATATTATTTATTTATAAAATGTTTTACCAGGAAGTAATACATTGAGAGTTACCTCTAGTTTTCAAGTATGTCCTGGGCATAGAGTTAAGATGACAAATAATACAAGGCTACAAATACATAGTTACATTAAGTGAACATGGTATACATTATATACAAGACATTGCATGCACAGTTAGAGATAATATATATTATAGGCGTATGTAGCAGTTACAGACCAGATTAAAATGTGAGACAGCTATAATTTTGAACGAACTTAGACTGGTGGCAGCAGTGAGAGTCTCCGGTAGATTGTTCCAGTTTTGTGGTGCACGGTAATAGAAGGCGGAGCAGCCAGATACTTTGCTGAACCTTGGGAACATGGACAGTCTTCTTCTGAAGTCAGTTGTGTGCAGTCAGTTTTGGGAGAGGCTGCAGTAAAATAAGGTGTAAAGGGGGGGTTAAGTGTGCAGACTAACAAGCATGGTATCATAGTGTGGTCAAAGTAGATCACCGTTTGTTCCCTTGTGTAGAAGAGTTTGCAGAAGATGCAGTCTTTCTTAGTCGACCTCTAGTCAAACTGTAGTCTAACTATATATTCTCACTTAAAGATTATCACTTTAAGATGCATTAGTTTAGATGCCAATGCTTCCCTTAAACTGGTGTTACATTTATACATCTATGCAGTCACATGACCCACCCCCCCAATAAATCTGCCTGTTACAAGTTGGACAATTAGCAGCACACAATTAAAAAAAAAAAAAAAACACTTGCTATTCTAAACATACCAGAGATCAATAATAAAATATAAATATAAAACTGGAACAGCTTTATTCTTTAACAGCGATTACAGCATATATCTGAGTGTACTCTTTCCTCTTATGGATGGTCCCTGGACTCAACCCAGGAAGCTTGAGGACCCATGGGTCTATCCTCAGCTCCTCTCCTTTTCCCTAGTGGAATAGGAGGCAGATGTCCAACTCCCCTGACGGAGAGGATCTCTCCACAAAAACTCCACTAAATTTAGGTGGTGCAGCCCCTTATATACCCAGGAGGAGGGTCTTCGGACTGATCCCCTGATAGGGCAGAACACAGACATTGTCCCGCCCCCGTCACTCAAGGGAGCTGCTTACTGTAATGGAAAACCCAGATTAATCCTAACACTGCCTGCAATGGTACCTGTGAGGATTGGACCTCGGTCCCGCCCTCGTGACGCATCCCGTGACGCATTGGGTGATGCCCCTTGTGTGTGCGCTGCGTGAAAGCACCGCAGTACTCCTGCCAGGACCGGACCTAGGCTCCGTCCCCGTGCCGCATCCCGTGATGCAACAGAGGGTGTGCTTGTCTCAACTTCATGCCGGCGTCGCAATACCAGGGGCACTTGAGAAGTTAATGCTATCAGCAACTACTCCTCACCTGCAGTGCACTCTGCCCCTGTTTACCAGTGGACAGAATATGTGTGATGACTCACTGCCTGCAGCCTTCTCATTGGTCCTCTGCCCTTTATATGCTCAGCCAGCCCTCTGGCAAATTGGCTGAGCATAAACTTCTGTTTATGTTTCTAATGCTTGACTCAAGCATCCTGCTGCCCTGCTGTTGCTCTTGCATTCTTCCTTGATCTCTGTTACCTTGACTTCAGCTTGTACCCGGACCGCTGGCTTCTCTGACCCATGACCTTGGCTTGAAATTTTGACTCCCACCTTCTCTACTCATGGACCCCGGCTACGCACAACGACTATCTGACTTCTCCAACCGCAGACCAAGGAAAGTATAATGACCATTCTGACCTCTCCTACCCTGACCCAGCTACATGACCTTCACTTTGCATTCCGGACGCGGTTACACGGTTGTTGGTTGGTGTATATCACTATCCCCAACTCAGCCTCGCAGTCCCGTCCTGTTTATGGTGAGCACTCATTACAGTACCAGGTTTTATGAGTTTGGCAGGGTGGATTAGTAGGATTAGTAGTAGTAGAAGTATATCTGGCTACACTTATATAGTACACCCAGATATGTACAAAACATTTGCTCACTGTCAAAGTACAAATAGCAGATATGTGCATTTCACAACATTGTTGCGACAATTGCAACATTTCCACAAAATCTCTTCCCCTCAAAAAAGTCACTGCCTAAAACTTAAAACTCACTTAAAATTCTCTTACCTTAAACCAGGGGTGCTCAAACGGGGGGGGGGGGGGGGGGGCGCTAGATTTTCTTGGCAGTTATAGAGGTCCTATGCTCTCCCCCCAGGCATTTACATTAAATGCCGCGGGACCGGGCAAGGCCTCTATAACACACGTACCTTCCAGGGACACGTCGTCATGGTAACCCAGCGTCAAATGACGACGTGGGGTCACGTGGCATCATGTTACCCTGGCAACATGATGTCACATGTCCCCACGTGTCATTTGACGTTGGGGGGGGGTCGCGAGGCGCCGAGGAGAGCAGGCAGGAGTGCACACGGGAAATGTTTGCGCACCCCTGCCTTAAACTACTAAAGTACACTGTATATAAAGCATTGCTAAAAGTAATTTTGTTGTAGCAAACTCATGAGCCTTTGTGTTACAATGTTTAAAAAAAGCTTTCGCAAATAAAAAAATGGTGCTTGGGTTGGAGTTAGACGTAGAGTTTGGATCTTGTTGGTGGTGCAAGTATTCAAATAACAAACATGTACCACTTGTGTGTGCAGTAAATGTGTCATAATTGTCTGTCAAGTTTTTCTTGGTGTAAAAGCAAAATGCCAATTGATGCAAACAATTCTTAATATATTTATATGTATAAATATGACACACTATAAAAAGAATATGACATTATGGGCCAAATGTAAGAACATAAATAATGACGTACCAAAATGCACTTTCAATTTGTTTTAAAAAAAACATTCTTCATACATAGCCACCACTGTATTGAATTTATTGAAAGTTTGGGAGAATATTTGTGAATCATACAGAAACACATTTGCACATCTATATTCGTGCTAATAATTTGTTTAACTGAATTAAAATTACTATTAGATTAAAACAATTTATATGGGTAATTCTTATTTTCCATCTATCAAATATGTGCTGAGAAAATCAGACCTGCGCAATCCTGTTTATTAAAATACACTATGTTGGTGTAACCCAATCAGATCAGCAGAGACTTCTTGGTTAATGCTATGTGCTTCATTGATATTACAATATTAAGATGTATTTAGCACATGTGGAAAATTATGTTAAGGAAATACTTACGGAACATGCAAAAACCAATTGAAATACTAAAACTAGAAACATCTGTGGTCATTAACATATTCCAGATGCAAGTATTTGTCTAGGGGTAACAGCTATAACTATGTTCTGTGATAAATATGCTACTAAATATTTAAAGGTTTTTCTTTCATGTTCTTGAACTGCACCATGGGTGGCTCTTCCCATCTTCCAACCAATCTATCCACTTTTATTAGCTCAGAAAGTGCTTTCTTTGTGAAAACAGCTGTTTTACTGTTATTTTCTTTCTCACCTGTTTTTTTTTTTTTTTTTACCTCTTCATTGCCACCGTTCATTTATTCCTAACGTAAAAAATGTTTTTGATAACAAATTGAAAAAGTTAATTTCATTAAAAAAATCAGTTTTTCACCTAAAATTATTAGCTACATATGTTGCTACAGTATGTCATTGTTTTACATTTGGCACACATTTTCTATTCTTTGTATGGTGTTCATTATTTTATAAACATATGAGTGCAGTAAGAGTTGTTTGTCTACTTTATTTTGTCTTCTACTGCAATTAAAAGTAGAGTGGCAATTTTGTTTCATCATGGCAACTATTAGAATTCTCCACTTTTCTTCCACCACATAAAAGCCTGCGACAACACGAACAGGAAACAGTGTGTTGTCGCCCATAGTCACAATAACTTAACCTCTTCATAGCAACCATGTCACAATTTGTGTTGCATTGTGCTAAAGAAACAATGGGAGTTTATTTAAAAAACTTTCATTTTATTCTGCAGATACCAGGACAAACAGCATACTATTAGCTGACATCAGCCCTGAGTACAAATTCCTATTAGCTCAACGAGCTACTGTACACACTGTAAATGCCTCAAACGAATACAGGCAATAGTTGTCACACTAAGGGGTTCATGCAGTAAGCGGCGAAAAGGCACTTCTCGCCACTTTTCCGCCAAAAAAGCCTATCCGTATTCAGAAAGGGGCCAGAAAGTGGCGAGATTCAAAAAAAACGCCAGTTTGGCTGGCGTTTTTATTTTCTCGCCGGTGGCGGGGCGAGAAGGCACTTTCCGCCAAAAAATCCAACTTTTTCAGCCACCCTGTATTCTAGTAGAGGCGAGTAGCTAAGCGGAGCTATTCGCCTGGCGAGAATACCGTTTCGCTGGTGGATCAGCCACGCAAGAAAAAGATGGCAAGTTGTTGCTCAGAGGCAGCGGATGAGTGGCGGATCGGCACTTAGAAAAAATTCAGGCCTTTTTCCTGGCTGGGATTGATGCCGGGGGTCTCCGGAGCTGATACCATTAATATCAGCACCGGACCCCCCC
>WSYH01012574.1:0-18636 GCA_036426205.1 Ascaphus truei | reverse complement strand
TGATCGCAGCATTTTGATTGTACACTCTGTCAGTTTCGTGGCTAATTTAGCCCAGCATCAGGTATTTCATTAAGTGCTATACAGTATATGAGGGGTTTGGCATTGTGTTGCCCTATATGTACAGTATAGGATACCTGATATATATGAGATCATTTCTTTTGTTCTGGTCACCACCTACCATATTTTTAACACACCTCCTTTTTTACCCCACACTCCCTGATGTTGTTCCCTTTTGTATATAATAAAACTTTTTTGTTTTGCGTTGTGTAGCACATGGCTATTGGCCTGGGATATATTGTGTAGTCCCTTTAATGTTTATTCTCTCTTGAGTGCAATTCTGGGTTCCTTGTCCTACTGGGGGCCCCCACCCCATGTGGATTTTTGTGTTTGTGTTTAAAAGGACACCTGAGACGTGTAAGAAACGTTTTGTTGATATTAAACTCAGACTGAAGAGAAAGATGGCAGATGCCGGCAGACATGCATGCGGGACAGGAGGCGGTCTTCCAGCCTCATTGCATTTACATTCCTATGAGGAAAAAATGTATTCAATAATTAATCCCCGACTCATTTTTGGCATTGGAGGGAACCGAAATATTGGGCCATCTACCTCTCTTTCGACACCTGGTGAGTCTGATGCAATTACATCAATCTTTAAGTCATCAATAGTGTTCAATGCAAGAACTTATACATACATTAAACTACAATCATCTTTTTTGATGATGTGATCATGTAATGTCAAAATTACACGTCACTGTTGATTGTAGGAAAAGCATGCTTGTTATTTAACTGATGCACGGATAATTTACATAGAATCACAATATGTGCATTCACGATGTCTGTACAGACAAATAAAGAGAAGCACATAATAACTTAGCCATTATGTTGATTGTAACGTGCTGTTATTTATTATATAGTTATTGCTGAGGACAAGGAATCAGATGTGTCAGCAACAAAACATCATGAAGATGTTAGAAGTGATGATGAGATGGTAGTGGATACACCACATATTCTTGGCTCAGACCCTGAAGATTCCGGACCAGATTTTCGTGCACTACAGGATACACAACATCCTGAAACAGATGAAGACAATGATCAGATCCAAGGGGGACAGGGAGACCAGGTTTGTACGGATGCATTGTCTAATTTAACAAGTCTAGAGGGCAGGTTTTTCAAACACTAACAAGATCAAGCAGACAGACAGTCTAAAATAAATGAAAACATGTATAAGGAAATGAAAAACATGACTGTCATAATGACACAACAACAGGAGACTCTCCAAAACATGGCAAATAGCCTCATTATCATTGCAAAATGTATGGCACAGGTTGTGGCACATGTCCAGGCACAGTCCCCGCCAGACCCACTGGCACAATCAGAGACACAATCTCAGACCCACAGCCAGAATCACATCCAGAGCCACTATCTGACACAGAGCTAGAATCAGAGCCAGGAAGAGAGCCAGAGCCACAAAGAGAGCCAGAGTCAGAGCCACAGCTGATGGCACAGCAGGATCCGATGGCACCGGCTATTCCCCTGGCACAAATCCTGGCACTTGCACTGGCACAGCCGCAGCAACATCAGCTGGCAGTGGCATTGGCACTGGCCCAACCTAAACACTGGCCCAAGCTTTGGCACTGGCCCAACCCCAGGCACTGGCCCAACCTCATGCACTGGCCCAACCTCATGCACTGGCCCAAGCTTTGGCACTGGCCCAAGCTTTGGCACTGGCCCAACCTCAGGCACTGGCCCAACCCCAGGCACTGGCCCAACCCCAGGCACTGGCCCAACCTCATGCACTGGCCCAACCCCAGGCACTAGCCCAACCTCATGCACTGGCCCAAGCTTTGGCACTGGCCCAACCTCAGGCACTGGCCCAACCCCAGGCACTGGCCCAACCCCAGCCACTGGCCCAACCATTGCCATTGGCACAACCACCAACTGCTAGAACAAGGCAATGTTCACGTCACCGTGCACCTGATCCCACAGCAAGGCCTACCATATGGTCATCACAAAGAAATACCCCAAAAAAGTAGTCCATTTGTTTTTCATATTAAATGCTTTCCATTCACTAATGTTCCTGAAACATGCTGAACAATGTGCAATAATCAAGTGTGTATAATACCAGATTTCATGTGCATACATGTGAACTAAAAAGCATATGAATTTTCATGTGTGAATAATCTATCTGATGCTAACATCACAAATAGATATAGTTATTTTGTATTAACAGTGAAAAATAGTCACTCATTGTTGAACACTTTCACATGTTCTTTGCAAACAAGATTCGTTCCAATTTCTGTTTTTTTTTATGCGTTTTGCCACTGAATCATGTTCAATACGCAAGGCAGGCAAAATAATTATACTGCCCACCTGTATGTGGGAGAATAATACATGGACACTTCTTCCTTTGTACTGTACTGTATAATGACCTTGGACAGTGTTGTGCACATCATGAAAGTTTTGATACTTTGTAAGAAGATTCATGTAAGGGATAGTTTTAGTTACTGTACTCCATTCCCTGAAAAAACATGACGTTTGAGATGTGTTCTTACGAAAAGCCTCCATTGTCTTACGCTAATCTAATATCTAGCGCTATTGAAAACAGGATCCAGAAAAAGCTACTGTCTCACAGATATATGAATATATTACGGATAACTACCCTTATTATCAAAATCATCCAAAACCTTAAGTATGGAGGAATTCGATACGCTGCACTTTATTAACCAATCCTTCTTTTATTCGAAACCCACCGTCTCTCCGAAACAGGGGTGGCTGTTGGTCAGTTTATGAATCCGGTATGCGTATGTCCTTATGGGATGTTACCTGTGTTTCTGCCACAAGCCTTGTTCTTTCATTACGTATCTCTGTTTTTGTTCCAGTTCGTTGTACTCGTCCAGTTTCCTCCAGGCCTGCTGCTGCTATGCTGAGTTCCTGAGTTCCTGGTTCTTACAGACCTGCTTCGTTTGCACTGTAACACGGGGTTACTAGTGCTGCCTGGTGGTGTGCCTATTGCGGTCAGTCTTCCCTCTCCTAGACCGGAGCCATGGGTCGTGGACGCCACTCGCGTTAACCTCGTTCCCGACCTGCAGCGATTGCGCTGACGCAAAAGGACCAGCTTGATTTCCTGTTGCCGACTCCCTGTTTGAACTACGACTACCCGGATATCTCCTACCCCGACTCTGGCTTGCCCAACAACTATGCTGTTATCTCCAGTCCTGAACCCGGCCTGTTTGACTATGAACTGCGCACTCCGGACCAGTCTGCGCGGTATAAGGTCGGTGATTTCATAACCCAGCCTCAGCCCCGCGGTCCGGTCCCGGTTTGTGGCAAGCACAATCGTGACAGTAATGTGTATTGTGAATTAAAAATGTATTAAATCAACGCTATCAGGCATCCATGTCGTCAATTATAGAATCATGCTATCCCAGTTAGCCAATGAATATTGGTGGGATATAGAGGACAGAGGATGCTATAAGTCAGGGTATTAACCCCTCTGGAGCAACGGTGAGACCAGATAGTAAACAGTGTATAGATGTTCAGACGTGAGTGGCCGAAGGATTAAATATCCAGCTATCCTGCTAAATTTAACATCACTACGCACTTCAATAGAGATTAATAGTACGTTCAAATAAAAGTGCTTAGGTGATAGAACTGGCACATGCAGTGAAGATGGTGGTATATTCACTGCATCTTGAAACTGCCAAGCACAGTATTACTAGGGTGAATTCACAGTAATAAACTGTGAAAACACCTCACATGTAGTGCAAGGAATGCAGGCACACTGACTATGAAATTAAAGTGCGGATGCATTGTCTAATTTAACAAGTCTAGAGGGCAGGTTTTTCAAACACCAACAAGATCAAGCAGACAGACAGTCTAAAATAAATGAAAACATGTATAAGGAAATGAAAAACATGACTGTCATAATAACACAACAACAGGAGACTCTCCAAAACATGGCAAATAGCCTCACTATCATTGCGGAATGTATGGCACAGGTTGTGGCACATGTCCAGGCACAGTCCCCGCCAGACCCACTGGCACAATCAGAGACACAATCTCAGACCCACAGCCAGAATCACATCCAGAGCCACTATCTGACACAGAGCTAGAATCAGAGCCAGAAAGAGAGCTAGAGTCAAAGCCAGAAAGAGAGCCAGAAAGAGAGCTAGAGCCACAAAGAGAGCCAGAGTCAGAGCCACAGCCGATGGCACAGCAGGATCTGATGGCACAGGCTATTCCCCTGGCACAAATCCTGGCACTTGCACTGGCACAGCCGCAGCAACATCAGCTGGCAGTGGCATTGGCACTGGCCCAACCTCATGCACTGGCCCAAGCTTTGGCACTGGCCCAACCCCAGGCACTGGCCCAACCTCATGCACTGGCTCAAGCTTTGGCACTGGCCCAAGCTTTGGCACTGGCCCAACCCCAGGCACTGGCCCAACCCCAGGCAATGGCCCAACCTCATGCACTGGCCCAAGCATTGGCACTGGCCCAACTCCAGGCACTAGCCCAACCTCATGCACTGGCCCAACCCGAGGCACTGGCCCAACCCCAGGCACTGGCCCAACCCCAGGCACTGGCCCAACCATTGCCATTGGCACAACCACCAACTGCTAGAACAATGCAATGTTCACGTCACCGTGCACCTGATCCCACAGCAAGGCCTACCACACGGTCATCACAAAGAAATACCCCAAAAAAGTAGTCCATTTGTTTTTCATATTAAATGCTTTCCATTCACTAATGTTCCTGAAACATGCTGAACAATGTGCAATAATCAAGTGTGTATAATACCAGATTTCATGTGCATACATGTGAACTAAACAGCATATGAATTTTCATGTGTGAATAATCTATCTGATGCTAACATCACAAATAGATATAGTTATTTTGTATTAACAGGGAAAAATAGTCATTGTTGAACACTTTCACATGTTCTTTGCAAACAAGATTCGTTCCAATTTCTGTTTTTTTATACGTTTTGCCACTGAATCATGTTTAATACGCAAGGCAGGCAAAATAATTATATGCCCACCTGTATGTGGGAGAATAATACATGGACACTTCTTCCTTTGTATAATGACCTTGGACAGTGTTGTGCACATCATGAAAGTTTTGATACTTTGTAAGAAGATTCATGTAAGGGATAGTTTTGGTTACTGTACTCCATTCCCTGAAAAAACATGACGTTTGAGATGTGTTCTTACGAAAAGCCTCCGTTGTCTTACGCTAATCTAATATCTAGCGCTATTGAAAACAGGATCCAGAAAAAAGCTACTGTCTCAC
This sequence comes from Ascaphus truei, assembly GCA_036426205.1. Taxonomy (NCBI): domain Eukaryota; kingdom Metazoa; phylum Chordata; class Amphibia; order Anura; family Ascaphidae; genus Ascaphus; species Ascaphus truei. The sequence goes on along the minus strand of WSYH01012574.1, from coordinate 13,347 downwards.
AGATATATGAATATATTATGGATAACTAAAGAAAATGAAAAAGACACAGAAGCGCACCAAGGGTTAAGAGGATGTATTAAGCATTAGGTATAGTAAAACATAAAAACTTACACATCATAATAAAAATCCAGTAGCGGTCCGTACACAGGTGGTGAATCCAGGAGGTTGTGTAGGCATGGGAGGTGCTTCCTGGTCTTGGCAGTTCAGTCCCGCGCGCTGGGGCTGGCTTGCCCGGCAGTGCTCAGGTTTTTCTTCCGGTTGCGGCTGATGCAGGACCCGGATTGAGCTGTCCTCCGGTTGCTTGTATGTTCCACGTCCCACTCGAGCAGGGAAAACCAGCTCAAAACAGCTTGAAGTTTCGTTGGAGGCTGGGAGTGGTGCAACCAAGCATCTGGACACCAACAATCACTGTATTCACTCCGCAACGCGTTTCACACTGATTCGTGCTTCATCAGGCGGTATAGAGACACCAATGGGGGGGGGGGGGGGCTTTTATGCAGACACTTCAATCCAATTGCCCAATAAATTAATTAATTAAATACCTTAATGTATACATTAGATATACTAAGGATGTTAGGTTTCCAACAAGCTGGGAGCTAGATCATTTGATTATCCACTAAGATACCAAATGAAAGTCAATTGGGAGCAGTGTTGGAATATGATGCTGCTAGAGGCTGTCCCCATAGTTGATATAAACATGCATGATTTTAGGTTACTAAAATCACTAAGCAACAAAATTAATACCATAATATACATATAAAATAGTAGGAATAAGTAATAAAATACAGAAAATACCTGGGAAGAAAAGAAAAAAGGCATAAAGGGAAGGGGAGGGAGGGGGGAAGAAGAGGGAAGGGGTGGGGGGGGGGGGGGGAATGGAAGGAGGGGAAGGGAGAAGAAAGGGAAGGATAGGGAAATGTGGGGGGGGGGAGGTTTGGTGAGGAAGAAAGAAAAGGGGAGGGGGGGTAGATGGAAATACAGAGGTAGGAAAAAACCTTTTAATGGGGGAGGGAAAACAATGAAAAGCAATCTAAAATGGCGCAACCAATTCCCAATTATTTAAAAAAAAGGTGTCAGTTCGACATAGTCATTAAGACCCCCTGGGTGTTTGGACTGTAGAGTAAAAATCCAAAACTGCTCTCGTTTGGCAATTTGGAGGTCCCTATCTCCTGCCCTCACGTCACCCATGATCCTCTCAATCCCCATATATTGTACACCTGCTGTACTGCAATTGTGTACATCTTTAAAGTGGGCTAATAAATGACTGAGGGGTTTAGAGGATGCTTCTAGTTTAGGGATGTTTGAAATATTACGTAAGTGCTCCATAATGCGTATTTCTAGGTAGCGCTTGGTTCAGCCCACGTATTGCAGTCCACAGCTGCATTGCAGAATGTACACTACATACGTGGACAGACAATCAACGTAATTGGAGATTTTATATTCAAGCCCTGTGGTGAATGATTTGAACGATTTGTTGGTTAACATTTTTGGGCAAATCTTGCATTTGGTGCATCTATAGTTACCAACCAATCCCAATGTATCCCTCAGATCCCTTTTCCTAGATTTATCAGTGCCCTTTAATAAACTAGGGGCAAGAATAGTCTTGAGTGTTGGTGCCCTTTTGAAAACAATAGGTGGTTTCTTGGTAAGGAATTCTTTTAGAATGGGGTCCATAAGTAGGATATGCCAATGTTTGGCCAAAATCCCTTTAATAGATTTGTGTGATTGATTAAATTTAGTAACAAAGAAAGGTGTATCTTGTTTGATTTTGATGTGTTCCACAGTTCCAGACTCTGTGGTGTTTACATTAAGTACTGGTTGACCAATAATATTATCCTGTTTATTTTTATGATCTTTTGTTTTTTCTTGGTCTTTTTTAGTAGAGATTCTCTTTTCTTATTAAGGGCTTTACGGTAGGATTCAGAGATGAGCTCCTCTTGGTAACCCTTTTGTCTGAAGCGCTCTATGAGTAGTTGGGACTGTTCCTTAAATGTATCAATATTTGCACAGTTTCTTCTGATACGAAGAAACTGGCTATAGGGAATATTGGTGATACATTTTTTCTCATGTCCGCTCTTAGGATGTAAATAAGAATTGACATTTGTAGATGGTCAGATCCAGAAAGGTTATTTGTTCCTTCTGGATATCGCTGGTAAAGGTGAGGTTAAAGTTGTTGTTATTGATACTATCGATAAAGCTGTCAAATGACGCCTTGTCACCGTCCCAGATAACGAGAATAATATATTATTATCAAAATCATCCAAAACCTTAAGTATGGAGGAATTCGATACGCTGCACTTTATCAACCAATCCTTTTTTTATTCGAAACCCACCGTCTCTCGGAAACAGGGGTGGCTGTTGGTCAGTTTATGAATCCGGTATGCGTATGTCTGTGAATGCAAATATCAGAAGACAGACAATTGTCGGCCACAGCTACCAGGATATAGGTGCCCGCTGCGGTGACTTAAATGTTCAGCCAAATTGCTATTCTTTTCAACTGGAGTTGCCCAACCAATACCAGCAACCTAACGGTGCAAGTTATTACGATAACATGCATAATACAGAGTTTGCACGACCAGCTGAAATGGCACAAAGTTACCATCTATATCCGCCTCAGTACATTCCACAAGATTCAAACTGGTACGGAGTCAGCTACAACCCTACCCAGCTGAACACATCGAACAAGGAATGATTGACTACAGCGGCTACCTCGCAAACACCCCTTCTATGCCTGCACCGAATATGAATGCAGTATAATGCAGGTAACTATAAGTGTAGTACTTTATACAATGTGTGAATCACTTATTCCCAAATGACAGGCATATACGTTCGATTCATGGCGCATGAGCGTACCATACGGGAAAACTTTTTTAACAAATACATTAACGTGTGTCTTTTACCTTTTTCGCCTTCTTCTGATTATATAACAGATCGCGGTGTGAAGATCACAATATGCCGGAACACATTGCTGAAACAAGGTAAGCTTTAGTTAACGATATACGTGCCAAACTTTAGAAAGTGCTGTGCAATGGCGGATGAAATCACAGATATTCCTGCGCAGCCCTTAAATGTCAGGCCACTACGGGTCTGCCCCTCTGTGAAAAAATAATCCATTAGCACAATTACATTCATACTGTATGTTATGTGCAGAATTGCAGTACATAGATTACGAATATGCGTACTTTGCATATTTCCACATTATAATGTTATGTGTCTGATTCAGCTTTGTCACTTAGATAAATATCATGAAAGGCAGCAGTTTAACAGCAAATGTTTCACATTATGCAGAATAGTTAATGTTGTTTTGCATTATGTATATAACATGTTTGTAGTGATAGCATGTGGACAAACAAAACCTTGTGTAGTACATGCATTTGTAGCATGTTACGTGGATTATTCAGGAAAAAGCAAAAATAAATATATATATCTATCTCTATCCTAAAAATAATTATTGGATATTTTTTTTTTTTTTTGGTAAGATGTACTATAATATCGTCATGATTCACGTGTAATACAGTTACAGTAGAAAAACACGTGTTTAGATGCATCATAAATGTTTCATTTAAGCTGTACATTGCTGTAATTAATATTACATATCTACTTCTTTCACAGATGTGAACATCTTCGTTCCAGACAGAAGATAATGTGAATGGATGTATCCAAACACCGACCAACTGCGACCTTTTATTTCATGTCCAAAAACAGCACATGGGCACTCATGCTATGACACACATGAAAGTGAACATGAAAATTGTTCTAGAAAAAAAAAAACTTAGATGATATTAGATTAGGTGAAATAATATAGAAATTTTTGATTTTTCGATAACTTTGAAATATGTGTAAACATTAAAATAAAAAGTTTTATAACAATTTTTGTTATTGCTACATTTTTGTCAATGTCATGCTGATGACACGTTCACATGACTGTACTACAATAGTTTTAATATGTCGTGTTTAGAAATACACATTTCTGGAGACTGTCACTGTAATGTATAGCTTACATTTGAACCTGACTAATCACACCACGCATTGATATAAAAAATATTTTGGCAATGTGTGTTGTAATCATACAATTAATTAGGTTAGGGATACATGCCAGGTTAGTGATAGAAGAAATCCCCAGGTCATCTGCTCATACTCCTGCAGAAATTAAAATTATGTAGGTAGTAATAGTTACATAAGTGGCAATAATAATATTTCACCAAAGTGAACCATAACTTTTGTCAAAGTATTTCAGCAGACTATTATAACATAATGGCTAACTAAATAATAATTAGTTAAGTTGTTAGAAATATTAGATATAATCATGTACAGTACTTAAGATATAACATAAAACTATGCATATTCAGAAATACATCACTATTTCTTCACTTCATGCACAACATTATACATTTAACGATGCACACATTTGACAGGTGGGAATAAACATGATTTACACAAGAACAATTGTGTTAAAGATTGACATACCGTTGGCAGATGAACTTAGGATCATTCAGTACAAAATTGGAAGGTCATTAGAGAGAGACGGATCCTATGATTAGATACACAATGCAATGTGACACACATCACGAGATGATTATAGATTATATTATATCTCAAATGAAATCTTACATGTAAAAAAATTAGCTATTAACGTCCGTCGAATCTCAACCCCACTGGCTGTATGCTCCCTAACCCCTGCAGGAGGCACGGGAGGATCCTCCTCTAAATCCTCACGAATGTTGCCTTGAAGATTGTGATGAATGGCAATGTTGTGCAGAATGCAACAAGCAATCACTATGTCGCCAACCTTCGCTGGCGAATACTGTAGCACACCACCAGATCTATCAAGACATCTAAAATGACTTTTCAACACTCCAAATGTCCCCTCAATCACCGAGCGTGTGGATATGTGTGCGGCATTATATCGTTCCTCTGCAGGGGTTTGCGTATTACCCAGTGGGGTCAGAAGCCAAGGCCGGCTTCCATATCTTGAGTCCCCTATAACACAGTCAAATCACATGAATGTTAATATAATATATATCAATATTATAAACATTGGCTACTGGCATTTCCTACTACATGAGAGGGAAGAATATACAACACATGCCAGGACATACTTGAAAACGAGAGGTAACGCTCAATGTATTACTTCCTGGTAAAATATTTTATAAATAAATAAATAAAATAAAATCCTCATTATCTAAGATGACGCAGCATGACATGGATTACATATTGAACTTCACAAATTTTACTATTTTGTGGTTAATTACAATATTTGCAACACATAATGAAACATTTAACTATAAAGGTTATGTACTTTGAAGTGCACTTTTGTAACATTGACTGACCCAATAACCAACCGTCCTCAAATTCCCCCGCTTCAAATTTACGGAACAATAATGAGCTCCACAGAATATGGGAATCGTGGCAGGCACCTGGGAATTGGGCTACCACACTCAGAATTTTCATTTATGCGTCACATACGACCTGCACATTGAGTGAGTGGTAATGTTTCCTGTTTCTGAAATCCCTCTCCTCTTCACATAGCGGGGTCAGTGCAACATGTGTGCAATCTATAGCACCCATCACATTGGGTAGCTCAGCTACATTATAAAATGCAGTCTTCAGTGCCTGCCACTCTGTCTGCTCGCAAGGAAAATGTATATAATCACTATCTCGTTTAGTCAGTGCACATAGAAACTGGCTAAAGGCCCACGAGAATGCAGCCTGCGATACCCCGCCTACTATGCCCACAGTTGTTTGAAATGACCCAGAAGCATGAAAATGTAAGGAGCTCAGCATTTTAACAAGGCCAGGCACTGCATGACTCCTGTCTGTTGTTGGCTCTAAATCTTCTCTTAATACTTCATACAGTTTGAAGATAGCCGCTGAGCTCAATCGATAGCAGCAGATAATCTCTGCCTCACTCAATCCCTCTAGGGAGCTTCTTTGTCTAAAATTGCAGGGGGCTATATGTCTGACAACACACATCTCCCTCTCTCTCCTCTCCTCTCTCTCCTCTCTCTCCTCTCTCTCCTCTCCTCTCTCTCCTCTCTCTCCTCTCTCTCCTCTCTCTCCTCTGCAACATAATCTCCCTCCTCGCAAAAAACAACACAAAAGCGTAATCTTGTGCCACATCCATTTCAGCCTGTAAGGTAAGTCGCTCCTTCTATCATTTAAATAGGCAGACTAATTAGTCACATGATTGTAAATGATGACATGTGTGTTTTATACTATAGTGTATACAAAAGGAAGAAAAAAGATCCCTAAACGATGCACTCTACTCTACTTAATCAAAATAATAAATTGTTTATTTTATATACCGTAAACATAGAAAAATGATTAAAACCTAAGGGGATGTGCTGTAGGAAATCCAATATGTAGATTCCTCTATTGTCGAATGGCATAGGTCATTTTAACCCTAAAAGTAGCCAATCATGCTAGGTGTGTCTTGCAATAAATGCAGGATGTGAAATTGACACCTACACGTAATATAGTATATACAGTTGCTGAGATAGATCCCTGTAGGGTTGTGACATAAATATGACGTAATCCTGCTGGGTGTAACAGTGTATGCTTGATATTAGGTAACGCTAGCTTAATGTTCAAAGTGTGGCAATGTCATCAAAATGTGCCTGTGTACAATGCATAACACTCTAGCCTACACACATAAGCTCAATGGAAGACTCCAGCATGTGAACAGCCCCAGTGATCTGGAGACTGATCTATCTGGGGATATAAATTGCCGGATCTACTCACAGTGACCTGTTGTGTCTGTACAGTTACAGACACTCCTAATTGCTGGTAAATAGCTCAGCATACACTCGTAATGGATGCTAATCACCGCAGGACACACAGACCCCAATGCCTCTCTCTAGCTAGTGGGATCCACATCTGTGGCCCACATCTTTGTTAAAACTGTATAGCTGGGAGAGGCGCATGCGCGACGACATAGAGTATGGACGTATAACTTTCATGCTCCGTGTCCCGCTCAAGAAATAATTAATAAAAAAACCATAAAACCGAGTAAAAACACACAGAAAGAACTTTGATATACAAAACAAGATCGCAGGATGTCCAAAAAAGGGGTGCGAGGAACAAAGAAGAAGGGATTACCGGAATACTTCAACAGAACGCGGCCGAGCAGAGCGGAGTCAGAAATGGCGCCGATTTCAAATGCGGGCTCAGAGTCAGAGCCGGACGGGGAAGGAGAAGAAATCTCTGTGCAAGGAATGGGACCGGTACGGCAATGTGATTTTATGAGATTATACAACGACCTGCGGTCCATGCTACAAACGGAGATGAGGGATCTCAAAAAACAAGTATCTGGCCTAGGAGAAAGGACGGGGGATGGATCAATCCATCAAGGCCATTAAAAAACAGGACAAAAGGTCCGGGGACTTACAAGCTCAAATCAATGAAATCCGCGATAGACAGGAGGACGCGGAGAACCGCGATCGAAGGAATAACCTGAGGATCAGAGGAGTGCCAGAGACAGTCCTGGACTGCGATGAATTCATCCTGCAGTGGATGGAGTCAATACTGCCCGAGTCACAGCAAAGCCAACTAGCTATGGACCGCTGTCATCGGGCACTAAGGGCCAAATCGCTGCAAAATGAGCAGCCAAGAGACATTGTAGTGCGGATGCACTATTACAGAACAAAGGAGGCTGTGCTCCAGAAAACAAGGCCACTACCGGTAGTGGAGTTTGAAGGGGCACGGCTACTTATATTTCAAGATCTCTCCCCAGTGACATTGGCGAGGAGGAGAAGCCTGGGCCCCCTAATCAAAATCTTGAGAGATAATGGGGTGAAGTACCGTTGGACCTTTCCCTTTGGCCTGACGGTGACAAGAGGTGGCAAATCCATAACAATTAGAGAGCCAGAGGAGGGCCCTGCCTTGCTCAACAAGTTGGGGCTCAGGGAGGCCCCCGTGCACGCGAGCCACCAAGAACCGGCCCTGGACCCAATATGGTCACAAAGCCCCAAGGCACTAAGAGCAAGAAGAGATAACTAAAGACCAAAAGAAATAATAAACAGAAAACAATACAAAGTTAAAAAGTTACTCGGTTCTAAAATATAAAAAATGTCCCCAGCAGTTCCAGACGGCGTGCAATCTATTAGCCCGTTTTAAGGCCGTAATTGCATGTCACCAAAGACTCAGCCATCGAGACCTACAAAAGGAAGAAATAAAAGTACCTGAAATCGTTGGCCCTCAAAGGGGAGAAAGCATGGTCTTCAATGATGGCGGTGGAAATGGACGCACAGCAAGTTCCACGTTGAACCGCAGGAGCAGGAAGGTAATGGACGGCGGGAACCTGGAGAGAGCGCGAACACCTCCGTCCGGGCGAAAACTGGAATCCAAGATGGCGACGGAGCGGAAAGACATCATCACATCAAGTCGGAAGTTCGGATGCCATCTTGGAAGGGGCAACTTCGGCAGCATGCAATGGACACAGATGACGTCAGAATGTGAGCGCCGAGACACACAAGGACCCGAGAGGTGGCCGCGCATTGCCGGACCGGCTTTTGCGAATTTAAAGGGACAAAATAATAGAGAAAGTAGCGGAGGGGGTAGCGGAAGGGGCAGCGGGAGGGGTAGTGGAAGGGATAGCAGGATGGGGTAGCGGAGACAGGAGGAAGGGGCGGAGAACAGCAGAGGTAGGCGAATAATAGGAAAAAGAAGTAGGTTATAAGGGGCAGTAAAGTAGATGGGGCTCAAGAAGGGGAAGGTAGGTTAGGAGGATGAAAGGAATAAAGAGGCAAGGGGATAAAGGAGAGGTGAGGGAAAGAAGGCTAGGAGAGGGAGGTGGTGAAGGGAGGTAGCAGCGGAAGCAAGGAGGGGGGAAGTTAAGATAGAGGGACAGCAGACGCACAGAAGGGTCAAGCAGGTAGTTAGAAGGGCAATGCAGGTGATGAGAAAGCAGGACGGGAAGAGATAGGATAAATAAAATATAAAGATAAAAAATGTATATAAATAAAGGAAGTATTGATGAGGAAGGTCCAGGACTCGAGAGTCGATGGTTCAAGAACTATAAGAGGGGATCAATAGGTTCTCATATGGTTTCAGTTTTAAAGTTAAGTTGTAGAGCAGGACGGGGGTAGGGCAAAGCCCTGCTCTTACATCCGTGTGGGCCGTGCGTTAGGTACGGGAAGGGAGGTCCTTCGTTAACCTAACGAAGTCCTTTGAGCCTGAACAACTGGAGACTTTCCACGAAGGCTGTACTAGCACTGCAGATCAGGCTGGAGCTCAAAGGCGGCAGTCTCGGAGCAGGAGGAGGAAAGGAGAAGCACCGAGAAATGTCAATAAATGTTAAATGCGGTCTTGTGTCAATGTTCCCCAGGTTCCCCCTTTTGTGTGTTCCCCACCTCTTGTTTCCTCAGGAGGGTGGATCGGATGGAGAAAGAAGAGTGGAGGCGATGAGGAGAATTGGCATGCGAGGCCAATAAGAAAAAGACAGATCAAACAGCGGAAACCCACAAATGAGTAAGGAAATAATCTTTATATCGCACAATGTTAAGGGTTTTAATAGCCCAGCTAAAAGAAGGGTTGCATTCAGGGACTATAAACGAAAGAGAGCAGAGATATTGTTCCTACAAGAAACACATTTCTCTAGGAATAATCAGCCGAACTTTCTAGATAAAGATTTCCGGACGAGCTTCCGATCCACGGCACAAGTCAAAAAGAGAGGGGTAGCCATTTTAATTCATAACAAAATACCATTTATTTCAGACAAGACATACGCAGACAGAGAGGGACGATACATAATAGTGACCGGTACCATTCAAGCCCACCCCATCACGTTAGCGACAGTATATGCTCCATGCGAATCTTCCAGCGACTTCTTCACAGGGTTCTTCTCTAAGTTACACAAAGTAGCGATAGGTAATATCATTCTAGCAGGAGACTTGAACCGAGCGCTCAACAGCAATTTGGACAGATGCTCTACCACTAACAAAGCACATAGACAGGACGTACTAACCATATCAACTGGGATGAGACAGTGTCAACTTCTAGATATCTGGAGGGAACAACACCAGGGAATAAAGGAATACACGTTCTACTCTAATCCACACAACAGTTACAGTAGGATAGATTACTTCCTTGTGTCTAATAGAATGGTCCCTGGGATTTCTAGGTCAGAGATACATGATATTTCATGGTCTGACCATGCATCAATAGAGCTGCGATGCAATTTAATTCTCCTGGACAGACCCAGAGCGAATTGGAAACTAAATGAGATCCTGTTAAAAATCCCGGCTGTAGAAAAGGAGGTAGGGGACAAAATTGAAGAATACTTTATGGAGAATGAAGGGAGTGTGTCCACACACTCCATGCTGTGGGAGGCCCATAAGGCAACCCTCAGGGGGGTATTAATGAATTTGGCCGCCAAAAGGAGAAGGGAAAGAGAAAAAAAGATAAGAGAATTAGAAAAACAATTAGCCGATTTTGCAGCCAATCATAAAGCAAACAAGCAAGATCATATTCTGAAACAATTACTAGATACTAAAACAAAGCTCAATCTCCTGCTCTCCTCCCACGCAGAGAAGGAAATGACTTGGTCTAAGCGCAAATTTTATGAAAAAGCTAACAAGCCAGATACCCTACTTGCCAACAAGCTAAAAAATAAGCTTCCAAAGTCCCATATTCACGCAATACGAGCCCAGAATGGGGAACTGACATCCATTCCTGGGAAAATAGTAGAAGAATTTAAAACCTACTATGAAACACTATATAATGGAGATAAAGTCAGCCACTCTCGCAAAACACAAGAGTTGTTACAAACATTTTTGAAAGAGGCAAAATTACCCACACTGAGCAGGGATGAGAGAGAGGCGCTACAAGCTGACTTCACGTTAGAAGAGCTGTCAGAGGTAATTAAAAACCTCAAACCAGCTAAAGCCCCAGGGCCAGACGGTTTCTCAAACCTGTATTACAAAAAATATCTGAAATTACTAGCCCCTCACATTCTTCGAGTATTTAACGAGATCTTAGCGGGGGCTTCCTTCCCAACACAAATGCTACAAGCCGCAATATCAGTAATCCACAAACCTAGAAAGGACTCGGCAGACTGTAAGAGCTACCGGCCTATATCTCTGATTAATTCCGACACTAAAATTTACTCCAAACTCATAGCTAACAGAGTGGGTAGCGTCCTTCCCGGGTTGATTCGTGCGGATCAAGTAGGGTTTATAGGAGGAAGGCAGGCGGCAGACAACACCAGGAGAATAATTGACTTGATTGATATGGCCAAGCAGAAAAATATTCACTCCATGGTGCTAAGTCTGGACGCAGAAAAAGCCTTTGACAGAATAGACTGGCCCTACCTAACAGCGACGCTTAGGGAATTTGGTTTTGAAGGACACCTCCTAAAAGCCATTATGGCTCTATACGAGAGCCCAACGGCCCAGGTGAGACATCAGGGATACCCTTCCGAGCAATTTAACATTAAAAGTGGAACTAGACAGGGGTGCCCGTTGTCCCTGCTGTTGTTTGCTCTGTGTATTGAGCCCCTGGCAGCCCACATCAGACTTAGTCCAGATATTGCAGGAATTTCGATCGATGACCAAACACACAAAATAGCCTTGTACGCTGACGACGTCATTTTGACGTTGTCAAAACCTCTCACATCCCTGCCCAATGTATTTGAGGTATTAAGTAAATTCAACAAAATTTCGGGGTTTAAAATCAATCAGGCCAAATCAGAAGCCCTCAACATGAACCTACCCAAAGAGGTGGAGAAATTGATAGAAATAAACTTTAATTTTAAGTGGCAACCCTCCGCAATCAAATATTTAGGGGTATATATCACACGGGACTACAAAACAATATACAAAGCCAATTTTCCCAGGTTAATTAAGACGTTGAAAGAGGATCTCTGAACCTGGATGAAAGGTAGTATTTCATGGATTGGGAGGATTCATAGCGTGAAAATGAACATCCTCCCGAGGATGTTATATCTTTTCCAAAGTCTACCGGTACCCTTAGTAACAGCAGACATCCTCTCTCTACAGTCCCAAATTATGAAATTCATTTGGAATAAGAGAAACCCAAGAATTGCAAAGGGAATCTTAAAGAGACCCACCGGTAAAGGAGGACTAGTGGTACCTTGCTTGATGGCTTACTATAAAGCGGCCCAACTTAGTCAAATTACGCAGTGGCACATGGACCCACAACTAAGGAGATGGGTTGAATTAGAGAAACTGTGCTGTGCACCTATTGATATACATAATGCGATCTGGATACCCAAAAAAGGACTAAACAAGATGGGCACGCCACTTCAGACCAAAGTCAATTCATTAAAGGTATGGGAGGCCACCAAATTCAGATGTAATCTAACCTCTAAGGACTCACTTATGACACCGATTATTGGCAACCCAGACTTCGCTCCGGGCCTGAATAGAACTAATTTGTTAGCCTGGGAACAGTCGGGCATTACACGACTTAAGGATTTGGAGGGTAACAAATATATACAAACCTTTGATCAAATTACAGCTGCAACGGCGATATCAAATAAGGAATTTTTTAGATACCTCCAGATCAGAGACTTTTATAATAAAACCCCAATTAGACCTATAAGAACTAATTTCGAGCAGCTGTGTTCTAGGGCTACGGACACGAGGGGACTAACGTCTAGAATGTACAGGGAAGTGATCTGTCCAAAAATCCACAATGACCACCGACTCACGTATATTAGACAGTGGGAGGCAGACTTAGGTGAGACTTTAGAGGACGAGGAGTGGGACAAGATCATACAGGGAGCGGCAAAAAGCTCTATTTGCACCACATTAAAGGAGAACGCGTATAAAGTCCTTATGTGCTGGTACTATACCCCGTTAAGGTTGGCTAAATTCGTCAGAGGTCACTCCCCGCTCTGCCCAAAGCAGTGTGGGGAGGTGGCGGACCTGCAACACATGCTGTGGTCTTGTAATAGGGTGGTCCCGATTTGGGAGCAAATTCGAGATTGGCTACAGCGGATTCTCGGTTTGGAGATCCCCCTGGACCCGTGGCTGTTCCTACTGGGCAGACGGATCCAGGGTATATCAAATGCGACGCATAAATTGATCGTACATTTGGCAACCGCCGCTAGGTGCGAGATCGCAGCATTATGGAAGCAGCAGGAAGTACCAATCATCCCCACAATTAGAAATCGGATTTGGCATGTCTGCCAGATGGAACAATTAACAAGTCTAGTTAATGACACCGGCGAAAACTTTCTAAAAGTCTGGTCGCCGTGGTTGGACCAGACAGAAATCCCAGGGGTAAGTACTACAACAATATTTCAATAATAGCAACAAATGCGTTCTCCTTCGAAGGTAGCAAGACAGGACCATACATAGTGACGGACAGGTAGGCGGACAGAAG
>WSYH01012573.1:0-18637 GCA_036426205.1 Ascaphus truei | reverse complement strand
GCTCTGTCTCAGCAAGCAGGGCTTTCAGGTTTGAAGCTCCCGCGTCAGATGGGCCAATAGGATGCCTCACCGATGATGTCATGGCTTCCTATTGGCCCGCAGGCCAGGAAATATCTCAACAGAGAACACATTGTGACCGCTGCTTGCCAAGCAGAGCTACTACCGGCACCTAATTTGCAGGTAAGTATCTCTGAAAGCATGGGGTCCACAGAGCTGAAATTAATGAGGTTCAGCTCTGGAGGCCCTCTGCTTCAATATATATATATACAGCTTAACCCCGTTATAGCGTGGTCCTCGGGGGCTACCCGCGACCACCACGTTATAAACGGGGTCGTGGAAAAAAAATGGCCGCCGAAATTTATTTAAAAAATAAATAAAAAATTTTGTGTTGATACCGTGTCCGCCAGAGGGGGAAAGCTGAGAACTCTCCCAGCATTCCCAGACCCGGTGGGTCAGCGGCAACAGCACACAGCACTTACCCGGCATCTGGCAGCTCTTCTCCGTCTCTGCTTCCTGCTTCCTGCTTCTGCCTTGCGAGAGCATGCTCCCTTAAAGAGACAGTGTGTCTCTGTGTGTGTGTGTATTTGACTATGTGAGACTGTGTGTGTGTGTGTGTCAGTGTGTCAGTGTGTGTGTACAGTGTGCTGTGAGTGTGTGCAGTGGGCTGTGAGTGTATGCAGTGTGCTGTGAATGTATGCAGTGTGCTGTGAGTGTGTGCTATGAATGTATGCAGTGTGCTTTGCAGTGTTCTGTGTGTGTGTCAGTGTGTGTGTGTGCAGTGTGCTGTGAGTGTGTGTGTGTGTGCAGTGTGCTGTGAGTGTATGCAGTGTGCTGTGAGTTTATGCAGTGTGCTGTGAGTGTATGCAGTGTGCTGTGAGTGTATGCAGTGTGCTGTGAGTATGTGCAGTGTGCTGTGAGTATGTGCAGTGTGCTGTGAGTGTGTGCAGTGTGCTGTGAGTGTGTGCAGTGTGCTGTGAATGTGTGCAATGTGCTGTGAATGTATGCAGTGTGCTGTGAGTGTGTGCAGTGTGCTGTGAGTGTATGCAGTTGCTGTGAATGTATGCAGCATGCAGTGAGTGTGTGCAGTGTGTGTGCAAAAAAAAAAACTAATTTTTTTTATTATAAATTCGGGGTCCACGCTCAAACCGCGTTATAAGCGGATCCGCGTTATAAGCGGATCCGCATTATAGCGGTTCGCGCTATAACGGGGTTGAGCTGTATATGCATGATTAACCAATATACAAATAAATGGTTAAGGATATACATGCCGAAATACAAATATCTCCAAATATCAAACAGCACCAAGCCAAATCAATAACTAAGAAATGCTAATAAAAACACTCAATTTGACAATGTGTACATGATACAATTAATCTGTGCATCATGTATACTTTGCCAAGCAATGGTCAAAATCAAATAAACTATTCCAAACAAGATACTGTACAAACCAATCATTAAATACAAACAAAGCAAATCAACAGAATTAAATTACCATCAATTAATTAATCCAATCTCAAGTCAATTACAATCAAAATCAATTACACAGTTCAAATCCTAAAAACAAACCATTCTGAAAAATAATCTATGTCAAAGTAACCACCATATGACAATCTAACTTCCAAAAATAAGCCAAATATATAATCTATTGTAAACAGCCTTTAAAATAACCTTAGAAAAAATAACATGTACATTACAAACACATTTTTACACAAAGCAGCAAATTCCAATTAAAAAACATGAAAACAAGGCAAGCAAACATTATGCAAACAAGGGTTTATTATACCTGTATGTATGTCTATCTATAGTTTACATACATACATACAGGTGCAATAAAAGAGCCTAAAAAACAATTTAATAACATTAAAAATAAACATACAATACATCCAGTGACTGTCCCTGTACGTATGTATGTCCAGTGACAGACATAAATTCAGGGCCAATAAATGGACATACAAAAAATTTAGCATATAATAGTAATAATCCCCTCAGAACAGGGCATTACTGGCCAATAATGCCCTGGCTGGGTTAAAGTCCCTCGGCTTCGCCTCGGGCCTTAAACTCTTTCAGCCAGGGCATTATTGGCCAGTAATGCCCTGTTCTTCTGGGATTATTACTTAAATATCAGCACCGCAGACCCCCGGCATCAATCCCATGCAACAAAAATGCATTTACAGTCAACTTTATTACCTTAGCGGCTAACCGCTAAGGCAATAGAAGAGTTGACAACAGAAGCTTTATTGGAGACAGAGGGGGTAAGTGAATGGGGTACTTGGCCCTTCAATCACCCCCTAGGCAGTCACCCACCTAGTCAGTAACCCAACCCACCCAATCAGTCAGTCACCTAGTCAGTAACCCACCCATCCAATCAGTCAGTCACCCACCGAATCAGTCAGTCAGTCACCCACCCACCCAATCAGTCAGTTACCCACCCACCCACCCAATCAGTCAGTCACCCACCGAATCAGTCAGTCACCTAGTCAGTCACCTAGTCAGTCACCCACCCACCCAATCAGTCAGTTACCCACACAGTAAGTCATTCAGTCACCCATCCAGTCAGCCACCCACCCACACAGGCAGGCAGTCGTCTGCCTTTTGTTGAATATATAAAAATAAACATATTGCATTGTAATGTTTTTTTCCGTATTACAATAAGAAGAAAACAGTTAAGTAAAAGTTGCGCGCTAAAAAATATTTTTCGTGGTAGGTGTGCTATGGGTTCGGGGGGAAAGGGAGGCTGAATCTTTCATTTGGCCCCACGATTTCTGTTGGCGGCCCTGGATGTAGTCAATTTTAATGCTGCCAGGTGGGTTTGAAGGACTTTATTCTCTGAGAGAATATTCTCAGACTGCTCCTGACTCTCAGCACTCTGGTACTGTACAGCAACCGTTTTTTCAGGGACTGAAGTGGCATTGTATGCTCCTTCCTCTCACTATGCAGCTGTCCCTTCAGCTCCTTGCAGCTCTGCTGTGATTTTTGGCTCCTAAGAATCTCAAATTTAAACTCCCCCCTCAGTTACTCACCTCCCTCTGCTGTTTCTGCATCCACTCCAGATTTTTCCTCTTGACCTCTACCATGTGCAGATCCTGCAACTTCTGCAGAGCGCTCTGGTGCTGCTCTTTTATTCACAGCCCTACCTCCTGCAGAGCATATGATGTGCATCTCCTTTCCTCCTCTAGTTGCACTTTGAGATATCTCTTGCTTCCTCATCTGTTCATTGCAACTGTAGCCGAAAACTAGAACTGTGCAATCTTTTTGCCTGACTTTGCGAATATGGCAATGATGGGAACACCTCCTCACCACCACAATCAGTTATGTTCTTCTCTCACTGGTTTCTTTAAAGGTGTTTAATTGCAGCACCTACTTTGACTATTTGGGTTGCATGGTAATCTGGCCCAAATCCTGGTCTGGATTTCTTATCTTTATCTCTAGCCGGTATCCTTTGAGGTAGGGAAATTGTAATTTATTCTTCCAAGTACGCTCCTTCATAATCTTCATTCTCCTATTGATTTCAATTTAAAAAAATCCCATCCACCGATACTTATTGGCCAAGGAATACATCGTTTTCGACTTCTTATAGTCCTAGTCCACTTATTTAGTTGTTGTAAGGATCCGTGAGTCTCGCTACCCTTGGCTCGCTTCCGTATTACCTCAGCCCACAATCGGTTGCTCCGCTTCCCTCGCATCCTGCGGCTCGTCACCTGGGCCATCTACCAGCCGCCGGTTTATGACAGCACGCGCGTCATATACAAGAGTCAATGCAGACTCCTCTGGTCCCGCCTCTGGGTTGCACCTGCGTGGGGACGTCATCGGCACACCACGTACGCACGGGAAGCGCCCTCTACATGCGCAGGTACTGTGTCACCAACCCCGTCAGTAAACCTTCCCACACCTGCCTCCTGCATCTCTTCAGCCAATCACAGCAGGCGTTCCTGATGGGCCCCCTCTCGCCTTGTCTTCGTTGGTCCCAGTATGCTTTATATGGTCAGCCGTCCCACTGCTTCATCGGCTGAGCATAAACCTTCCTACGTGCGAAGTGTTCACTGCTGTCTTGCCTCCACAGTCTTGTCTTGTGCTTCCAGATGTTTACTCCTGCCTGTAGCTATTCTTCTGGACTCCGCTCTTCTGTTCTCCTGACCCCGGCTACGTATGATGATCCGCACCTCTCCATCCCGACCTCGGCAAAGTACCTCGACGATCCGCTCCTCTCCAATACTGACCTCGGCAAAGTACCACGATGATCTGCCTCTCTCCAATCCAGAACACGGCTAAGTACCTACACAGGCGGCACACTTTATCCGAGTGCGGCTCATTCCGCAAGCCGGGAAATGTCCCGGCTTGCGAGCCGCACTCCCTCAGCGTGCCGCGCATCGCCGATGCGCGGTCACGCATCATTGGGTACCTGTGCCGCCTGTACGCGTGCCCAGGGCTCCCCGAGGGAGCCCTGGTGTCGCGTGGATGTCACGACGGCGCCGGGACGTTCCGGGGGATCCGGCGGACCCGGTAAGGAGAGGGGGAAGCCCCGATCGGCGGGCCTCTCCTCCGAGGCTTCGGCACGCGCCCGGCACCCTCCGGCGCGCGCCAGGTTACTGCTGCGGCCGAGAACGGGCAAATGCTCGAATAAACTCGGCCGCAGCAGTACTACTATCCGCTACTCTCCAACACCGACCTCGGCAAGTATAACTGACCATCAAGACCTCTCCTACCCCGACCCGGCTACCTCGACCAATCTACACTCCAGACGCGCCCACGCGACAGTGGGTTGGTGTAATATCTAATCCCCACCTCAGCCTCGCGTTCACGCCGTGTTTGTGGTGAGCACTCCATTACAGTTGTAGAGTTGACACATTTGATCCCTTTCTAACTTGCTTTGGCAAGTTCTTTGATTTGTTGGTGGAGATCTTCTGGACTTGTGGCAAAACCCGAGCTTGTTGTCCGCAAACCGTAGGGGACATAATGTCTTGAACAATTCTTATACAATAAGTGTTGTGTTGTTGTGGAAAGCTTTGTGGACAGTGTCTCTCTGTCACACACTTGCTTAGCCTTATATTGCTTGTATCTTCATATAATTTAATGGTTAATGTGTCATTCTCGTAAATGTACTTATCATATCAACGTACACTACTTTACCACTAGAGATGGGCAAATCCACCCAAATCCGTTTCCCAGATTTTTGCTAATGTTACCCCCAAAATCAATTTCACTATATAAAATCCGCAAATGGATTTGAGCAGTTTCAATACACATGAATTCATCAAAATCTGCCATTGGATACAGCTCTTGATCCTCGCCCAACTGGTAGCTCCCCTCCATGACACCCATGGTTTGATTTCAGACAATATTGTTACAAGCTCCTTCCATAACACTTTTAGCCTAGTGCACTCTGCTTGAATTTGAAACATTAATTCCATCAATTTACCTTTCCCTACGTCATTCCTGCAAATGTGTATTAACACTATGGGGCCTATTCTATAAACTTCGATAACAAACTCATCGACGATTTTGAGCACTTGCCATACAATTTGGCAAGTTTGCTATTCAGAAAGCTCCGATGACCTGCCAAACTCGTTCGGGAAGTGCATCTACCCGAGCGGTCTGGGTCCTGCCCAAACACACCGAGTGGGTGTGAAAAACAGCTCAGATCGCATTTTTTATAAAATCACTCTATTCTAGTAACACTATGTGGCTCATTCACTAAACTATGATAAGTGGCTTAATGCACGTTAAATGCCGTATAGCTCAATATTGCCTGTTTTGCTATTCACTAAACCTCGATAACAGTGCAGTATCGCCTTATAATGGCTTTTTAATGAGCTTTAACAATCTGACCAAAAAAAGTCGTACAAAAAGACAAAAAAAGGCCCAAATCACTTTTTTTTGCCAGAAACTGCTATTCAATGAGCAGTGATAAGCTTATCGAACTTTAACATTTTGCAATATTTTGGCGCTAGCTAAAGGCTGGGGCTAAAGATATTGCAAGATGCATAAAAACATTTTATATTTACTGCACAGGATTGATACCGGAGGCCGGTGGGAACCCCCAAGAGACCCATGGGGACCCCCGAGAGACCCAAGGGGACCCCCGTAGACCTGTCCGGCCCCCGAAGATCCAGGGGTGCCCGCTGGTCCCCTCCGGCCTCCGGTATCAATCCTGTGCAATAAAAATTAAATTGCAGCCAGTTTCATTACCTTAGCGGCTAACCGCTTGTTTTTATTTCATTATGTATTTTTGGTGCTTGTTTTTTTTTTCTTGTGTATTTTTGGTGCTTATTTGTTTTAGGTTGCCCATTGACTGCCATAGTGGTAAATCATGCCCATATAATATGGGCATGGTGTACCACTGTGCCAATCAATGGGTAAAGGGTGGGGGTAGTTGCTCCAGGGATTGTGGTTAGGCATCCCGGGTGCGTAGCGAGGGTTGGGGGGGGTTAAACCCTTAATTACTAGAGCGGTTACTAACTGCTAAGGTGATTAAGGGGTTAGTGGCCATTAGTTTGCTTTTTTTATTGTAATGTTCCTGCCAACGGAGGAAATGGACGGGGAGAAAGATGAGGACGGCATCCTGGCAGGGGTAAGTGCAACTTTTATTTACTTTATGCTGGATGGGTAATGTTTTATTTTTAATGTGCAAAAGGACTATTATCCATATCTGGATCATTGTAATTTTGCCCATTACTGTACTGTATGTGTTGGGGGGAGGGTTGTGGGGGGTACAGTGGTGGGTCGGTTGTGTATTGGTGGGTATTTGTTATTTTAATGTTTATTGGGGGTAGAGGGATTAGATGACAGAGGTACTTGGCCCACGGTCGGTGGTTAGGCCTACCTGGTGGGTAGTGTGAAAAGTGTGAATAAATAAGAATCATCTGAGGATTATTTTGCAGAATAACAAATACGTTTATTGCAGTGTACGGTGCACACGCAGAAGGGAGGTTCAAATTAAACACTCCCCCAACGACATGGTGGCATACAGGCCTTATTTATACACAAAATACTAAGCCCATGCCCCCTAAACGAGGTTGCTTGTGCATCACTACATAAGTATATAAGATAAACAAAATATGAACATGAACACATTGAGTTTATTGTATTACTATGAGATTCATATTAGAAATTAAATGACTCAGCTAATATTCCTTATACCGGCCGATGACCTTTCCTCTACATACGGGACTTCATGGGCACCTCCCTCGGAATGTGAGACGTTCTGGTTATCTATATTTTATTTTCATAACATTCGTGCTTTTCTTCCCTCTTCAAGGTCTTGTGGCTTAGCTGGAAAGCTTAATATCATTTAAAACTTCAGGAGCAGAAAAATAAAAAAAAGTGTCTTTAAACTAACTTCCATACCAACACTCGTGCAGACAAATAGACATGACAATATGAGGCACCTAAGATGGATGCTGACTTAAAATGGCTGCTTAGATCCCAGCGCTGTTATGTCAGACCTCCCCCCTCCTTACATCATATTCTCACTTTGTCAGTTCCCTCCTTTTTTATTCTAAAACATCGCTTTTGAGAATTAAGGTTATGATGTTAGTCCAGGGACACATAGACAGACTCGTATTGTATACTGGGGTGCTCCATCATCTGATACTGTTTGTATATGTAACGGTTTTTCTGGCCCGGCCTGACCCCCCCCAATCTCACATTGGCCCCTGTGGTCTAACCGGTCCCCATTACCATTACGTGTGGGTCTGTCTGGTGGTTGCACCTGTTGGCACAGACTCCTGAGTCTCCTCAGCATGATGGTGTTGGGGTGGATTGCTCCAGACAGGTGCTGAGTAGTGATTCGAGTACTAACTAGTTCAAGGACAGCGCCTCCACCTACATAATGGTCCTTCGGTCACTGGGGGGATGGTCTGGTGAGGAACTCCTCGGGTGGGCAGCCCCCTGTGCAATCACTCTTGACTTTACACAGAGGGTTTCCTGTGATCACTCATCTTTATGATACGTGGATTAGCTTCCACTACCACAATGGGGTGGGTCTCTAGCCTATCATGGGTGCCCGTGCTTCCTTTAAAAGGTATGTCACCTTGTATCAGGGATTCCTATCCCAGCCGGGATTTTTATATCTTTATTCTGTCTGCGCAGGTCCCTGGCACAGGGACTCTCCTACTGCAGCTATTAGAAATAACTGTCTTGACTTACTGAACTTGAATTGACAGAACGTCAAACTCAGGTCTCAGATGAAACCTTTTAAGACACAGTGGCTATTACACTCTGGCACTGACACCACCTCTGACATCACAACCGTTTGTCAGTAGCATTACCCTCCCACCCAACACAGGTGCACCCCACCAGTGGTTGTGAGGCAACCCTCATAATACTGCGGCCTCCAACACTTACAGGCCTACTGCCAGTGAGAGATGACTGAGCCATTTTACATGACCGCCACATTCTCCCCCGTGGTGAATCTCTCGGTCCCTTGGGACCTATATTTTATACCCTTTTTCAGGAAGCACTGTAACACAAAACATATTAGAACATCTTACAAATTTGTCATAATAGCAACAAAAATGGTCATACAGTAACACTCCACCAAAGCCCGCCCCGAAGCGACCGCCACGAACCACGCTTAATGCATAGTACCTCCTAAAAGTAGGGATGGGGTCAGGTTTCCTTTACCAACCTCTACCCTTACACCCCACTACTACCCCTTCTACCCCTCCTCGCGACCCGTACATAGTAATTCTCGTGCAGCATCCCCTATCTCGGACTATAGGCACTATGCTTGTAGATGTTTTCCTTCCCATGCCCCATATTGCGTACCAAATGTTCACGAATCACGCACTCGCCTACTTTCCATCACGGCAATTCCCCCCGACCAGTAGCATATACAATGGGTTTCCCTAAGCGCACCTCCACTCTGTTCTGCCTCTATTTCATCCATGAGAGGCCTCAGGGGAACCGTAAGGGTACTCAACACCGTGGGATGTTTGTAACGAGCTTATCGGCCCGTCCCTCTTCATGATCCTGGTCAGTTTACTCTAACCTGCCCTCCCGGTAACACCCATACAGGGGCTCGTCAGATCCAGCATGATCTGTACAGTATGTCAGGACCCATGGGTTCTAACTCTCCCTATGCTCAATTGTGAATCCACCGATCCTTAGCTCTCTGTCCCTGCTCAGGTGGTGAACTCTCCTACTGCCCACCAGTAGTCTACCCACGTCGTCCCTCTGGATAGAACACGAGTTACGGTCCATCCATTGCCCCCCCACCCAAATACCACTTCAAAGATGGGGGTTCCCCAACGGTGTACTTGTGAACTTATGTGACTCCCTGTGATCGCTGATCGTAGGTATGTTCACCGATTCAGCAGAGAGGGGATCCCTAACAGTGTGACAACCGGGCAGGGGTTCATCTAGGCGCTGGATGGGACATAATTAGTGCATGCTCGGAGCATTTGGTATTGAGACCCGCCCATCTACCTACCGGGGTACGACCCATTCACTCGGAGCTCAGCGACACTTGGGCGATGTGCGTTAGAACATATCCTCGTATGATTCAGTGATAACGTATCCTAAGGGGGCGCGGGAAAAATCAGAAGATGCGGCGCTTTCGGCCGTCTAACATACTAGTCCGCTGAGTGGGATATCTCCACCTCGCTCATCATTCTCCCGGCATTTGCCTCCCATTCCGACGTCAACTTGGTGGGCTCTTGAGGGTCGATCGGGGACCTTTCACCCCCGGTGATTCTTAGCTTCCCTCTCCATATCCGACTCGTTAACGTCGCTGCTTCCCCCTCCAGTAGGCCTCCGCTTTCCGCCGTTGCGTGACCTTTATCTCCCCGGGTAGTGATTTCATCAGCTCCTCTTCGACCGGAGGCCGCCATCATTGGGTGTACCCCCTACGGGAGTCTCTTTCCTCTCTCTTCCTCGATGAGCAATCCAGGATAGCTCCGCCGTTGCTTCATCCCCGGAAGTTATAACTTCGTCTCATCCCAGACCTTTGATCTCTGCTTGGGCCTTTGGCACTGGCGATACCCTCGACTTTCCCCGTCTTCCTATCCCGTCCGCTGCGCTGGTTACTTGCCTGGGACAGTAAGTTGATGGGTTCTGCTCTCTTACCGTCCGCAGGGCCGTAGCGTCTCTTCTCACACAATCTCTCCCCTCTCCCGCCGAGCATTCCTTGGGCCGTCGGGACTTCCTTCCTCTTTCTCCGTCTCTCTCTCTCCGCTCGTGCGTTAGGCCCTCCCTTGTTTACCGACTTGCCACTGCCCCTCCGGTGTGTCTCCCTTAAGCCTTGTTCTCCTCTTTGGTCCCGATTCCGCCACCTAGCTCGCGAGATCCGTGCGTAGTATATCTTCCCTCCCTGATCTCGGGGTCACCGAGCGTTGTCGAAAAGTCTTTTCTTTCTTCTCTCTTTTCTTTCCTTTCTTCTCTGCGCGGGTGTCGTGGATTTCCCGTTACCATCTCGGTTGCTCTTGACCCTCCGACTTGGTCGACTCCAGTCCCCTTTCTCTGGGACTCGCACGGCTGATCCCGAGTTCCGGCCATGGGACTCGCGGAGCGCCTAGCCGTATCCCAACACAGCCCCCTGGGGGGTCATCAGTTTGAATGGTTATAATGTGATGGTCCACAGATATAATGTCCCCCCCCCCTTCCATGTTGGCAAATGGCCCCTGTGGTGAACAGTGCCTCCCTCCTGTGGCATCCCGCATTTTTCGGCATAGCCTACCAACCGTCTCGGTGTTTGCCACACTTACTCTACCAGTAGCCCAGCCTCGGTACGAGTAGGGCGGGGTGGAGACCCTCGTGCCCACAGTGGAGGAAGCATGCCCCATTCTCTTTCACAGAGCACTTCCCTGTATGGTCTCTTTTCAAGGACATTGTTCCTCTCAACTGAACTGGTAGGAGTCTGCGAACCGCCACTTCACTCCCCTGCTTTCTTGCTCCTCCTTTCCGCGGGCATTCTGGAACCAACCCCCGCCCCCATGTTTGCAATTATGGGTCGGATCCCCACATGTGGAAAATAGCATGCCCCTTAATTAAGGAAAGATGTAAGGCCGGCGCCTTCTCAGTCTGGTGTTGGCCGGCGGTCGCGTTTTTCGCGCCCCAGTTTCCCCTCCTCGTCAGAGTGGGATTTTGTTTGGGTTGTGGGCGCGGCTAGTTCCCGCCTTCTCCTAGCTTGCTTCTTTTCGTGCAAATATCCCTCTATTTTTGCCTTTACCCCCCGCGGTCCCGAACTACTCTTGTTAGTGGCGCGTGTCCTGCGATAGATTCCCTTGGGCGCAGATTGGTGCATTCCACAGGCCATTAATTGAAAGTCAACCTCCCCCTTGTGGCAAATACAAGGGGAGGTTCCCATAGACTAAATAAGCGGTTGACTCAGCCATGGGCCAGTGAGTCACTGTCCTGAAGGCGCAGCATAGCTTTCGCGCCATACATACCCCCATCAGGGCGGGGCTCTGCTGTGTTCGCGCCATTCCCGGCCAGCTTTTGCAATTCTGTATCAGCTCATTTTCTGCAAACTGGCCCTGTGGTCTCCCTAGCAAGCGGAACCGCCATTTTGTTTGCTTTAAGCCCGAAATGTCAGTTTGTTTGCTTTCCTCCGACGGGTTTCCCCCCCAGTTATCACAATGTCCTCACACTCTTCAAGGGTGGCCCCTGGTGTCCCAGACAGGACAAAAAAGGGCAGCCACACCTTCGCTCCACTCAGAGCAGATATGTTAAGACAGCTCAGCGACAGTTTGCTCTTCAGTGGGTCGCCGCCACGGGTGCCTCTCCCCCTCAGCCTCCAATCCCCATTTTGGATTCTCCGCACCGCGCGGATCCTCCATTTTTGGGTTGCTATGCTCTCTACCATTGTCGTACATGGGGCTCCACTCTGCGGGGCAGCCACCACACCAGTACAATAAGATTTGCTTCAGATGCACCACCACATGTGTTACTGTTCTAGGCTGGACTCATGTTGCACTACCTCAGGCTAGACTCACTCTCTCAGTGTCTGCTGTAACTCTCTTCCTCCCATCTGTGCTCCCTATGGTAAGTGTCTGGAATGGCTAGAGTACTCTGGCTCTGCCATGCAGTACTTGGGGCGTCTACCTCTCTTGGTCAGCCTACGCAGACCTCTCTCCAGGATTCCTGACCACATTTAACAGGCTATCCCTTCTGGCGTCCTACCAACTAGCACTGCCTCAAAGTGACTCGGTCAGCTATAGCCCGGCTCCAAACCCTCACCTTTCAGGCACCCTAGTCGTCCCTTTCGGCGAACTGACAACCCTGTCAGCCCCTGACCACCCCTAGGTCTCCCTACGGCACACATGCACGACGCTGTCAGACGCCCCTTTTCCCGTGTTCCTCGCTGCGTCGTCCTTTGTCAGACTCTATCTCACAGCTCGCCTCCAAATGTAACGGTTTTTCTCGGCTCGGCCTGAACCCCCCACTCACATTGGCCCCTGTGGTCTAACCGGTCCCATTACAGTGTGGTAGTGTCTGGTGGTGCACCTGTTGGCAACAGGACTCCTGAGTCTCCCGCATGATGGTGTGTGTGGGGATGACCCGTCCAGACAGGCAGCTGAGGTAGTGTGTCTGAGTCCTACCTAGTTACAGTGCAGCGCCTCCACCTCTCAGGTCCCTTCGGTCACTTGGGGATGGTCCTGGTGAGGAACTCCTCGGTGGTGCAGCCCCCTGTGCAATCACTTGACTCTTACACACGAGGGTTTCTGTGATCAGCTTCATCTTTATTGATACGGTGGGCTAGCTGCCCTCCACATGGGGTTGTCTCTAGCCCATCATGGTGCCCGTGCTTCCCTAAAAGGTATGTCACCTTGATCAGGATTCCCTATCCCAGCCGGGATATCTTTATTCTGCGCCAGGTCCTGGACACAGACTCCTACTCCATGCAGCATGACATAACTGTCTTGACTACTTGAACTTGAACTTGACAGAACTGCTCAGAACTCAGGTCTCAGATAGAACTCACTTTTAGACACAGTGCTGTGCCTTATGTACACTCTGGAATCTGACACATAACCTCTGACTCACTCCCCATGAGTAAATAGCGTCCCATCCCCCCACAACAGGCACCCACCAGGGTGTGAGGGCAAACCTCCATAATATCTGCTGGCATGCCCCACCTTACCAGCTTACTGTCAGCAGGAGAGATGACTGTAGCCATTTTACATGACCCGCTTATGTATACACTGGAGTGAAAGGGAGAGGGTGGTCCCCTCTGCTGTCATAGTCTCGTGCTGCGGTGGCCCCACATGTCTTTTGGAGTTGATAAACTGTGATCGGCATCTCTTTCTTCAAGGGAATGCTGTTTCTGTTTTCGGCATCTGCAAAGAGTGGCATCAGATTGGAGGGGGTAGCACATTTGTGGTCATACCTCTGCAACACGTGGCACACACATATATGGCAACAAGTAACACAACACACACACCAAAGCATTCATACATTTTTGCTCCAAGTGTATCTAAGCCATCCATCTAACCCCAAGGGTGATATTCTGTCTCTTCCCTTTGTAAGCCTTTTTGAATCTCTTCTATCTCATCTAGTTCATGCTGTACACTGCTACACTGATCTTGAATGAAAACACAACATTGTTCTTTAATCAAGCACATACCCCTCCTTTTGAAGCTAAAACATAGTCTAAAGCAATTCTGTTTGTATGGCCATAAACCAGTCTGAACCTGTTTTGGTTTAATGATGAATTTAATAAACTCGCAAAATAAGGCCACATCCTTCCTGTAAATTGTTATCTGACTGAACATACATTTTTACACAGGTTTCATTGGTTGGTGGAGACCTTGACCCATAAATGATCCCGTGTTGTGTGTGATACATCCTTTAAAGAGGTTCCTTAAAAAATGGGAAAATAAAGAAATTATACACATATACTAAAAACCTTATTTTATGCAAGCAACCTTTCTTTGGGTATGCAGCTGCTAGATAAAGAAATGGCATCTATCTCATCATCATATATTTTCGAATCATCACAACATTCTATTACTGAGAATTGAAGGGGTTATATCTGTGGAAGCGGAGGCATGATTCATCACCCCCTGCACGATTGCATAAATTCATTCCACTCAAATCAAACAGATGATGTATTTGATGGTCAAAATGGCTGAACTATGATCCTTCCTTGTGGCGACACACGCCCGGGTGACCCCTCCTTTCGGTGGAGGTGCAACACACTTCTGGATCAAATTTTGCTGCACATGACACTAATGAGATGATGAGTATGCCAAAACACTACAAGAGCTTTCACAACCACGCTTCCAGGAAAACCAATCCTCCCATCAAGGCTCAATTGTACATACATCTTAAATTCTAACTTAACACACTCTAAAAATAAAAATATGAGTCTTTGAACAAATGAAATGTTCTGATAAAACCGGGCCTTAACCTGGTGTCTTATTTTCCTCGTTGGTTAACTGTTAGATTTGACTCGGCAGAGACGTTAACTTGATGCGGCAGTGCTTTAGGTGACTTGGTACTGGTGGAGCTGAAATGAGTCTTTACGTGCTTGGGTCCAAGAAAAGAACTCTGCCACATTAATTGCTGTATTGGTGGTTAGTATAGGCCTTTCATCTGGGATGAAGAGCATGCTTGCGGTAGGAAATATTTGACTATTAACCCCATCTCGAGTAGGGTGCACTTTCAACTTTGCCTAGAGAGACTCAAAAAGTATTAGTGTTGCATACAATACTTATTGTTTTATACCAATACATATTCCTTAATTCGTTCTTTGGACTGCTGATAGTCACAAGTCATCCCATAAGTGTCTCATAGGTAGATAATTTATACCTAGGAATAAATTCTTGTATCAATGTGTTTACTCATGTTCTTAGCATCCGCATATAGACAGAGGTATTCCCTGATTAATGTCCTCAAATTAAAACTAGTAGCCAATGTGAACCTGACTTTGCTACAATCTAAGTTCCTAAGACTTGATGCCCCAGACTATTGCCAACTAATTGCTCCATAGTTAATCTATCCTGTCTGCAGCCATATTCCTAAGACCTGGAAAACTGCCAGAGTTGTCCATCTCTCAAAAATGGGACAAAAAACCTGTCTCATACTACATTACACTCTCTCCTCCCAATACTATACACAGTCATGGAAAAAAATTCCTCCCGATTAAGCAATTATTTTACCCATACAATATTTCCATAGCCAATCCCATCTGGCTTTTACCAAACACTCCACTGTAACTTTCTTGCTAAAAATTGAAAGCCTTGTATATAATGTATACCCTGTCACTATGTAATTCTTTTGCAACTATGTATCCCCTGTATTTAACCCTATGCACAAGACACACCCACAAATGAGAGGTGAACTCCCATTCACCACTTCCTGGCAAAACCCTTCTAGATTACACACGCAATTTGAGACAATACCACGCTTATGTGACACCTTTGGAAAAAAATAAATGATTAAAAGTTATAACATACATCACATATTCAGTTAATAGACAAATGATTTTGTATAAGACTTCACACTAATGTCTAGCTTTATATATATCTCTTGCACAGTGCTGAGCACACGGTCAGCTTTGATATTTTTAAAGACATTCCACTTTGACTAAGAAAAATATGGTATAATACTGTTCCCGGGCAAGAGCCATCTTGTTTCTGGGCGTTTTGCCAATTGACCCTGAACAGATAAGATAACGGCACACCACGGCTTCTTCTTTAAATAATAATTATTGGATTGGAACTTTTGCTTAAAGTTTAATACATGGAGCTTTATCAGGGCCCTAAGAACTACATTTTTTACATGGCCTCTCACAAATTAACTAACGTGCTTTTATAGCTGAGGTTATGTAACTTCTTAACACACAAATAGCTCCCACACGCTCATGCTATCTCCCTCCACTCAGTTCTTTTTAATGCCTTCTGTTGCACTTTCATACTTTCACACAGACTCCTTCACTACAAATTTATGCTATCCTGTTTCAATTCTGCCCTTTCTCTCACGCTAAACAAACCTACTTCTCTCCATTAATCAACACTCAACAAGTCTAACCCACCCTGATCTTCCTTCATCTCATCTCAGGACTTTTGCTGACTATTTTGAGGAAAAGGTGAAATCCATACATAAGAACATTCCCTCTTTCCTCCTATCCTACTTCGCTTCCTGTTTCCTTGACTCTTTTTCCACTTATTAGAAGGAATGTCACCATCACTGTTATCTCCTCTTCTCCCTCTACTCTGCTACATTTCATTCTCCTTCAAACATGTAACAGTTATACCATGTGTCAAAAATAGCAAGCTTGAACCTACCTGTCTTTCTAACTACTGAACTTGTCTTGTATTCTGCTTGCTTGTCCATTTCTCTAACCCCATTCTCTCCTTAACCCTCTACAATCTGATTCTGCACTGACCCTCACTGAGGACAATTCTCACTAAAATAACTCATGACATATATGTTGCCAAAGACAGAGGTGTCTTACACTCTGCTTATTCACTCCACCTCTCTGAAGCATTTGCCTCTGTGGACCACACTCTTCTCTTTTCTCTGTACACTCTCTTCTAGGTTACCTAATGACATTGGGTTTAAATAGCAACCTCTATGCTGACGAAACCCACATTTACTTTTCAACCCCTGTACTTACACTGCCTACAAACCTAAGTTTCTGATGTCTCTCTGTTATCTCATGCTGGAAGGCCCTCCTTTGCCTTAAACTTAACATGCAAAAACAGCTCCTCATACTTCCTCCCAAACCTGACCCATTATCCCCTCCATACTCCAATTTCATCTTCCATATCATACAGCCAACACGCTGCTTAGGGTCACTCCCTGCTCCTCTCTCATATTCTCCTCTCCTTTCAAAACATTTCTATAACTGTCGCTTTTCCTCCACAATATAACAAAACATACACCGTTCCTCTGTTGCTCAACTGTTAAACTCTGATTCAGGCCTCATCTCTCCTATCTTGATTACTGTAATCCCCGGCTAGCCCCTTCCGCCTTTCACCTGTCTTCTCTAAATCTATCTGCCAGCCAAACTCACTCTTTAAACTCTGATTCTGCATTTCCCCCGCTGAATTCCTCTCTGACTTCTAATCAAATCCGCTGTCCTGTATGCTCTCCCTACCTACCAATTAGATTGTAAGCTCCTCAAGCAGGAACTTATCTTCCTTAAATATATACTTTTATGTCTGGATCACTTATTTCATGACCTCTTACCTTTAATTTACATTATACCTATATATTACGACGTTGCACCACTCCTGTGAAGCGCTTTGCATATTAATGGCGTTATATACGTAAACAACAACATACTATATATTCAAACAATGCTTGGAGCTTTTACCCGCCATATTTAAACACAAAATATTCCCATATATCTAATCTTAATCCAAGAATAAAGGGAAGGTGTTTTAATGGTTATACCCAATACAGACAACACAAATCAAAAATTCTCTCATACACAGCCAAACAACACACAAATAACGAACAAATAAAAGAAAAACATTTCTCACACCTATGTACCAAAACAATTTCATCCTGAACTAAATTAATAAAAGTTCCCTTCTCTTCTTATTCTCATAAATAACGACTTAAAAAACTACGTGATGCTCCGGAGCTTTTGAGTTAACTTTCTTATCTGGCAAATTCCTCGAGCTGGAGAAAAGGTGGGGCACGATCTGTGCTGCTGCTGTTCTGATTCTCTTTCTTGCAGACATTTGAGCTGAAGAAAAAAGAAACTGTATCTCTGGTTTTAAAACACTTATCCGTCGGCTGCCAAAACGAACACACCTTTAAACTTTCACCATGACAGAGCTGAATATTTGCCCTCTCTTTTCGCATCTTCATCTTCATCATCAACTTGATGTACAGTGCGACACACTCAATCTAAACATTTTCCGCACGGGCAGGATGCATGCGGGCCGCGTGGGTGATGCGGCTGTCCGCGGTCACTGTGACGTCACTATCTGATTGGCGCGCCCGCTTCCCCGGCTCCCCGACACCCAAATAGCGGGGGTACGGGGAAAGCAGAAGGGGACACAGTAGGAGCAGCCAGGGGGTCGGGAAGGGGCTGAAAATGTGCGGCGAGTGGAGGGGTGACACGGAGGAGATGCGGCTGGCTTGCGCCCGGTCTAGTTTCAGTGCCAGCCGGAGTAAAGACCCTCAATTGGCGGAAATGTATGAAAAGATGTTCGCAGCAGTACACCTTTTAACACCTTTTTCAAATTTAGTCTTCCTTGTGAGCAATAATATTCATGTTCTTGTAAGTACTTGCAAGTTTTTGGATGGTCATTTGTGTCACAGGTGATACTTAGAACATGGTTATCTTTCACACACGTAATCATTCAGGAAAAATTATTAGGGTATCAAATCATCTGGCAATTCTCTCATAAGGGCGCAACAATTTTACTTGCCGGCACGAAACTTGAGTTTATATCAGGAAATGATTTTAACCACTTATTGCTTGTGGCAATTGAAGGAAAAGCTGATACGTTTACACCTAATTTCCTGAAGCTTCAGCAGCAGCCGTCTTGCCATGCTAACTTTAGCTACAAAAACCTCAAAATCAAAGATTATACTGCCACAGACACACAGGGATTACTGAAAGTAGAAAGTTCACTATGAGCCCTTGCGTTCGATCTTACGAATAGAAAACCGGTGCGGCTGCCCATAGTTCAACGTCCTTCCATAAATTTTATTTGCAAACAAACTTTTTTTC
>WSYH01012572.1:0-18637 GCA_036426205.1 Ascaphus truei | reverse complement strand
CCCTGTTTTTGAGCTGTTCGTATTGGTTGTGGAGGATATTAGCAGCAGTTTGTAGTTGCTGTGGGGAAAGGAGAGGAAGAGAGCAGCGTATTTCGGTTTTCGTGCAACTCAACATCCATCCCCCACGCGAGGCAATCCCTAAAGGAGCTCCAGTTACATCAGAGAAGAGCACCTGAGCGATCTTCAGCTTACTGCTTTTACCATCCACTGTCCTGTAAGTAGGGTTTGAATTTTACCCCCTGGACTTAAGTGCTGTATCCTCCGGAACCCATGTATTTCTATGTTAATAAATAGCTTTTTGTAGGATTATAGCCTTGCTTAGTGTCTGTCTGTTATTGTGTGTTATGTTTGGTTATGTTGAGTTTTAATTTTTAATGTCAACTTTTTTGGCATACTGCAAACCATATCTGTTGTTTTCTTCTCTTTTTACATATGGCACTACCATGTAGTGTGAGCCGTTCTTGACCGGTACCCTTCACTGCTATCTGTTCAAGGACACTTTTGGGACTATTGCAAAGAACGGTTGGTGTTTTATTCTGAGTTATTATTATTAAGGACTGATTTGATGCCGGCAATTCTTTTCTATTTTCGTGGTTCATTTTCTGACTGTACAGTCAGTATTTGCCAGGCTGCCTGTCAATATTTATTTCAAGTATTGTTGTTATTAATATTTTTTAGCTCTGTTTTGCACGTCTTTTTCGTATGTTAAAATAAATACAGCAGCCCTTGCAAATATAAAAAAAACAAACTGCAGCTACACAAATGTCTATGAAATGTCACAACAATTGCTTTGAGTGTGTACATGATGCAATTAATCGGTCATCATAACACTATGCAAATATATGTTAACAATAAAAATACACTATGAACAATGTCCCCTAACACCAATGCCACCGTAAAATCAATAGAAACTAACCAACATCATACAATTAGCAGCAAAATCATAATCCATTTCCTCAAACAATTAAAATACAAACAAATCAATTATACAATTCCCTATCCATTGCTAAGCAAACCATTGCCATCAAACAATTCTATTTAAAGTAACCACCATCATTCTATCTTACTACCATAAAGAAGCGCTTTAGCTAAATAAAAACAAACTACATTATTCACCACAATGACAAAATAAAGAATGCTAATACATTATCCATACATGAAAAGAACCTAAACATGAGCCAAACAAATCAATTATTTCCCGTATGTCTATCCATACAGATAGATAAACATAACATACAGGGGCATAATACAGCATCAAATCAAATGCATTTACATACAAATTCACATACAAACACCCATTCAGTGTCCGTGAATGTATTATATACATAGATACATTGACGGCATTAAATGGGAGTGAAAAAATAAAAGACATGCATGAAAAATCATAAAAACCTGTAAAAGTAAAAATACATCCTTTCTTTTGTTTATCCCATTAGATGTCCCCTCTCGCGAAATCCAAGCGAGCCGGAAGCACAGAATCAATCCACAGGTAAGCCTAAAATAAAAAACCATAACAATCCCCGTCTGTGTCTTCTTTCTTCTTGGGGTCTTCTGGGGTCTTCTGGGGTCTTCTTCCATCTTCTCTTTCCGGCTTCTTTCTGTCTTCTTAAGGCCACGCCCTTCTTCTCTTCTTAGGCAGGGGGAGGTCCCTCCTTCGGCGACTCTAGTCTTCAAATGAGGCGACATAGGCTTTTATAGGCCCTATGGCGTCCCATTTTGGTCAAATTTTCACACGGTCCTGATTGGGCCGTGAAAAACAGCTTGATTTAGACCGATGGATAAAAAATGATACGTCATTTAAAGGCATGAAAGCACGCCAATCAGAAGGCTTTGCTCAATTGCCTTTTAGATGACGTCATTAAAGAGAACTGGCGGTCTCACATGGTCCCGGTGTAGCCAATCAGAGCGGTGGAACTCCGTCCATCTCTGATTGGCTCTAGTAGACCAGGTTAACAGAGGCTTGGGATAGGAACGGATGTGACGTCTTGAAAGCCTGTCACATGTGTACTAGAGCCAATCAGAGTTGGGATGTATTTCCACGCTCTGATTGGCTACCGTACCATGTGAGACCGCCTGTTTCTTTAATGATGTCATTTAAGGCAATTGAAGCAAAGCCATTCTGATTGGCTTTGCTTTCATTGCCTTTAAATTACGCTCATCATTTTTTTTCCATCGCCAATCACATGTTTTTTCGCGGCCAATCAGGACCCGTGTGAAACATTTGACCAAAATTGACGTCATAGGCCTATAAAAGCCTATGTCGCCTCCTTTTGTAGCTAGTCGCGAAGAGGGAACATCTCCCCTCCTAGAAGAGAAGAAGGGCGTGTGCCTAAGAAGCCGGAAAAGCCGAAAAAGCCGGAGAAGCCGGAAGAAGATGGAAGAGACCCCAAAGACCCGAAGACCCCAAAGAAGAAAGAAGACACAGACGTGGATTTGTTATGTTTTTATTTTATGGCTTACTGTGGATTGATTCCTGTGCTTCCGGCTCGCTTGGATTTCGGAGAGTGACATCTAATGTGAGTAAACAAAAGAAAAGTTTATTATTTTTAACTTTTACAGGTTTTTATGATTTTTCATGATTCTTTTATTTTCACTCCATTTAATGCCGTTAATGTATCTATGTATATAATACATTCACGGACACTGAATGGGTGTTGTAGTATTGTATGTTAAATGCTATGTATTTGATGCTGTATTTTGCCTCTGTATGATTTGTTATCTATCTGTATGGATAGACATACAGGATAAAATTGATTGTTTGGCTCATGTTTAGTTCTTTTCATGTATGGATATGTTTTAGCATCTTTATTTGTCATTGTGTGTTGATAATGTAGTTTGTATTTAGCTAAAGGCTCTTTTATGTAGTAAGATTGAAATGATGGTGTTTACTTTAAATTAGAATTGTTTTGGCAATGGTTTGGCTTTAGCAATTCATAGGGAAATGTTAATTATTTGTATTGTATTTTAATTGTTTGAGGAATGGATTAATTGAATGATGCTATTGTATTGATGTTGGTTAGTTTCTAATTGTTTTCAGGATGGCATGGTGTGTTAGGGGACATGTTCATGTGTATTTTATTGTTACATATATTTTGCATAGGTTATATTGATGCACAGATTAATTGAACATTCATTTCACACTCTATGCACTTGTGTGACATTTCATATACTTTGGAACTGCTGATTTTGTTGGCTTAAATTTCAATAGATTTGCTAGATTATTGTACATGTGGTGATTGTAAATTAAAATTCTGTTTTGATTTGTGCATGTTTTATGTGTTTCATATTGGGCAATAATATATTATCCTATCTGGGTAATAGTATTTGGCACATTATTGTACTGTAGCTGTTGGGAGGGGGGGGGGTGTAGTTTGGCCCAAGGGTATGTTGGTAGGCCTCCCTTGTGGGTATGGGTGAGGGTGGTTAGGCCTCACGGGTGGGGGGTTAGAGTGGGAGGGTATGTAGGCCTCCTGATGGTGGGGGTGAGGGTGGGTTAACCCTTAATGACTGTGCGGTTAATAACCGCTATGGTGATTAAGGGTTAGGGGACATTACATTGGCTATTGTAATGTTGTGCATGTTTGCAGCACCGTAGGGGCATGAGCAATGAAGATGAAAAGGATAAGACGGCCTTCATCGTGGGTGCCTGTAAAACGTAAGTGTTAAATGTTTTATTGTATTTATTGTAATTTATGTATTTAAAAATGGCCATGCATTATTATCCATATTTGGATAATAGTTAATTTTGGCCATAACTGTATAGTACATGTGTTAGGGGGTGTATTTAGTGTTAGAATGGTTGTTTTACTTTTGGAGGCCACATTGGTACGCAGTCCCGCGGGTACCCGCGGACTCCCGCGGGGACCCGGGACGCCGCTGACCCCCTGATTCCCGCGGACCCCCACACTCCCCGCGGGACCCCCGCTGGTGAGCCGGGGACCCCACGGATCAGCCGGGGACAACCCGCCGGCCTGCTGTATGGGTTTTGCCATGCAAAAATAAAAAACACAGAATTTTTTCTAAGTGCAGATTTCTTTGCGTCTACTCTGACTGACGTGTCTAATCAACGCAACTTTCGCATTTGCTAGGTTGCATTTGCTTAGTGCATCCCGTTACGGGCAGAATTTCACGCAAACAGGGCTGCAATCGAGCAAATTTGGACTTAGAAAAAAACCCTGAAAAAGTCATTTTAGAGCGCAAAGTGCCTGTTGCGTTGCTTAGTGCATCGGTTGAGCCAAAAATCACGATCACAGAGCACTTTGCGCTCTAAAAGTGACTTATTATCGGAGCCTTAGTGCATAGCCCCCACCACATGTTCAACCAATAGATGCAATGTATGATTGGTATGCTGTCATACTAACTTTTAAATTATTAAGCCCAACTATATACCTGCATTTGGGCTGCCTATTAAGCACACTGGTATCTGTGTCATGGAAGTAGCATTGGCTCTTGTCTGTGTTCTGTGTTCTAAGTTCTGTCCTTGATTTTAACTATATTGCCATGTCCAGTAGCACTCCGTTGACACTCCTAGCAAATATATATTTGTTTACTTTGGGGGTATATAAATAGGAGCTTACTGGTTTTTCTTGTTTGCAATTTGTCCAGGCTGGTCACAGCTATTAAGGGAGGTGGCTCCTTTCTTCCAGGGTTCCAAGCTCACCCCCCTCCCACTATCTTCCAAATGGTTAAGATCATTCATTTTCCACACAACGCAGGTCCTGCATGCAGTTTGGTTTGACAAATCAATTCAGGGATCTTTTCCTGGTATTATACAGGTAAATAAGAGCTTCAATCAACTAAGAACTAGCAGCTAATCACAACAGCTTTATTATAAAGTATTCTTCTGGTATTCTACATTTTTATTAAGAATTTGATTAGTGTTAGGACCTGCACAGATTTGGTCTACCTTGGCGTTTGGTGTGCAGGCTATAAAATACTTTGGCCCAGAATCAAACTAAATGACCATATGTTTTTAGTTTAGATATAGATATAATATATATACTGGACGAAACGCGTTGCTCTTTTATTTGGAACACTCTACAGCATATCACAGAGGAGACAGAGGTGTAGTTGCAGCTCCCCATCCGGACGCGGAAGGCGAGATCCCCTACGCTATAACACCACACTGTCCCCCCCTCCTTGCTTTTATCTTCCCACAGAACGTTTGGTTTCTGTTTTTGTTTTTTATTTTCTCATGTTTTTATTAAAGTTAGTTTTTACCCTCCAGACCTTAGTGTCTTATATCTGTGCTACCCCCATCTTCACCATTAGCTCATCAGGAACAGAAGAGCAAAGATACCGCTAGAAAGTGTGTACTCACACTGGCCCATGTGAGTATTGTGTTATATTTACAATTTATCACTCTTGTACCCCACCCTTACTTAACCGTTACTGATGGGCAATACCCCAAATGAACAAGATACCAAGAAAAGAGTACACTCACACTAGCCCTGTGAGTGCCAGATTATATATTATATATCTTTTGGTGGTCCATAAACACGCCATCCTCCCCCTCATTGACGTATATATGTAGTGTGTTAACCTTATCCTCCTTTCTGTTTACACGAGAGGAAATCCCCCTGGAGCAAACACTCTGAACCATCGAAGCAGCGGCCTACATACCAAGAAAGAAGCCCACATGCAAGGAGAAAAACCTCATTAGAAGCCCACGGGATTCCCAAGAAACCTTGATGCGACTGGGCTTACACAGGCCGTGTAAGTTCAACATTTTTTTATTTTACCTTACTCACCAACAAAAAAAAAAACCATGTGTGTTTATCCTTCTAATTAGACATTAGCCACCTGAGCTACCACACTCGCTCGGATATAACTGCTTTATTATTAAGAGGCAATTATAGATCTACAACACTGCCTGTTTCAACTATTGTGCTCGCTCCCCCATCCTTTTTGTATTCATTATTAAACACAACCTTAACCAGTCATAAATAAAGTAAATAAATACAGTTCTACTTACCACACAGCGGTCCTCCTGTCTCGTTGTCAGAAAGCATACATCCATAATAAAGACATTCTAATGGCCCCTAACCCCTTAATCAGCCCCTAGCAGTTAATAACCCACCCTGGAGAGCCTAACAACCCACCCCAGACTGATTATACCCACCCTGTACCCATTGAGTAGTTAGTGGTATGTCTTACCCATAATAATATGGGCAAGATAAGCTCTCTATAGCACTGAATGGGGCAACCTACACATACATGAATGCACAACACACATAATAAAATTTAAAAAAAACTCCAAAAAAACACACTTCAATAAATAAACACTAGCCAGCTAATCCAATGAATACAAAGCAATAACAACATCAGCAATAATTAAACCCTTGAACAAAGCAATTAATTAATCAAGCTCAGAATTATTTCAAACAGTAACCATCAAAACCAAGAATTATAACCAACTCAAAAATAATTCTAACAGTAACCAATCAAAAAAATTAATTAATAAACATTAATTAATTAATTGAAACATTGAAACTACAAAGAAATAAATAAAAACATATCAGAAACAACCATTAAACGAGTAGCCAACACATACATCTCTAATTTAAAAAGAATACAATCGCCAGCATTTATTTCAATCAAGCGAAAAAATACCAAACAATTTACATCCACAATAAACTACATTGCAAAAAACAGCAGCAATACACGCCAGAAATGTCCCCAAAATATTGTCCTAATAATATATGATCTTACTCTAAGGGGTTCTCATTAATATATTATCAGTTCATGTTCAAAAATAAAAAATTAAAAAACACATTCAATGTAAAAACCTGTAAAAAAAAAAAAACATTTACAAACATGCAATATATTATACCATTAGAAGCGCTGGCCCCCGACCCCGGGGAAACAGGAAGCTCATCGTAACTGAAGGCCTCAAATAGCAATCCGATGCCATCCGCATGAAGATCTGGATCAGGTACCCAAATTTTCTTCTTTAACACCTTCTTCTATTTCTCTGACTGGTCACCATTTGTTGTATTCTTTATCTTGCTGTCCATCTGTCAATCCATAAAACCCCATGGTAGATCGCAACCCGTGTTGTCTCATTCGTCTTCTTGGTCTCAAATGAGGCGTCACGGCCTTAAATAGGGCTTGTGATGTCAACATTTTGCCTCGAAATGGTTTAACAGCCATATGATTGGCGTAAAACCTGTGCCTGAGACTTAAATTTTTTTTTTGTGATGTCATTTAAAGTGAATGATGCCACAGCCAATAGAATGGCTGTCCTCATTGCCTTTAAGATGACGTCACTAAATCCAAGATGGCCGAATAATCTCCCAACGACGTTTCATGCACATACGTGCACTTCTTCAGGGTTTTTTTTATTCGGAGTTATTATTATTTAAAGGACTGATTTGGCGCCGGCAATTCTTTCTTTTTTCTGTGATTTATTTTAACATGCAATGTGGTGGTTTTAAGAATAAAAATTCATGTTTTGATTTGTGGATGTTTTATGTGTTTCATAATGGGCAAATAATATATTATCCATATCTGGATAATAGTTATTTGGCATATTATTGTACTGTAGCTGTTGGAACGGGGGGGGGGGGGGGGGTATTGGCCCCAAAGGTATGTGGGTAGGCCTCCCTTGTGGGTAGTGGGTGAGGGTGGTTAGGCCTCACGGGGTGGGGGGTTAGAGTTGGAGGGTATGTAGGCCTCCCGAGTGGTGGGTAAGGGTGGGTTAACCCCTTAATGACTGTAGCGGTTAATAACCGCTATGGGGATTAAGGAGTTAGGGGACATTACATTGGCTATTGTAATTGTTTTGCATGTTTTGCAGCACCGTAGGGGCATGGGCAGAATGAAGATGAGGATGAAGATGGCTTTCATCGTGGGTGCCTGTAAAACATAAGTGTAATATATATTGACTGTATTTATTGTAATTTATATGTATTTAAAATGGACAAATGCATTATTATCCATATGTGGATAATAGTAATTTTGCCCATTACAGTACTGTATGTGTTAGGGGGCGGGGAGGATGTGTGTTGTTTATTGGGGGCAATTGTCCCCAATAAACATGCTAATGTGCCTTAACCCTTCATTTCCTTAGCGGCTATCCGCTAAGGTAATGAAGCTGCATTAATGTATTTTTATTAATAGTGTGCGGGAGCAGGGGTTCCCCTGAGCTGAACCGCATTGATTTCTGCCTCAGAGACCCCCTGCTTCCCGAGTTACAGGCCCCGGTTTGGGGCATCGGTGCCAGTGCGGACGCCATCTTTATAGAGCCCACGTCGCGTCTTGGACGCTATAAAGATGGCGGCGGCACCCCATAACGGGGCCTGTAACTCCTGATATAGGGGGTCCTCGGACCTGAATCAATGCGGTTCAGCTCGGGAGACCCCCTGCTCATGTACACTATTATTAAAATGTTTTTATTTAGTGTACGATCGCCTGTAACAGTCTTGCATGGAGATAGCAAATCTCCATGCAAATGTTACAGGCGGCTTTTTTTTTCAGCTAGCGAACGGAGAGGTTCAGAACGCTAGCAGGGGGAAAAAAAGCAACTCGTACGCTGTGGCTGTTTTGAGCTATTTTGAGCAGGTACGTTAAAAAATGGCCTCAAGGCCTTAGTGCATCGCGTCCCCGGCCTCACTTTTTAACGAACCTGCTTTTTGGCCAAATCAAAACGCAAAGCATTGAGCTTAGTGCATAGCCCCCTTAGCCTTTAGATACTGTACCAGATGTAAACAGTTTGGCAGTAGTTATATCCTAATCTGCCCCCATAGATAGTGTATGTACAGAACAATATACCCTATGTATCAGAAACAAGTTAATACACAAGACCCATGTAGGATAAACCAGCTGATCATAACTTGATTAGAATAAATTCATATTCTGTGATGGTCCGCTACAAAACTACATGACAAGTATGCCCCCATTTGAGAGTGTAGCTGCAAGAGCACATAGTTCAATAAATATCATATGTGGTTGTGATACAAGACAAAATATAAGCCGTAATGGAGTATCTGTTCGACGTCTGCTTTCTCCTCGTTGCCTGCTTTCTCCTCTTAATATTAAAATCAATGGTGATTCAGGGGTCCAAAGTTAAATAGATGGTTTGTACCACATGGCATTTACGATTTCACCAAAAACAGATAACCACAATATAGGAACCTATAAATCAAGCATGTCAAACTCAAAGGCTAAAACGGGCCAAATAAACAAGGTTTACGTTTAGGTGGGCCACAAAAAAACAAGAACTTCAATTTTCATAGAAACACAGGTTTATTTCGAAAAGTACAGTATAAAAAAAAAGAACGATACAATTAATGTTTTTTTTAGGTTTTTTTTTTCTGACACTTGGCATCTTTGATCTCTCTGAACTCTCTCTATCTCTGATATCTCTGGGACTATTCTACTCTCTCTTGACTCGCTCTCTATCTTCTGACTCTCTCTCTCTGACTCTCTCTCTTCTCTTGACTCTCTCTCTCTCTCTCTCTCTCTCTCTCTCTCTGACTCTCTCTCTCTGACTCTCTTTCTCTCTCTGACTCTCACTCTCTCGCACTCTCTCTCACTCTTCTGACTCTCACTCTCTCTGACTCTCACTTCTCTGACTCTCGGCTCTCTCTGACTCTAACTCTTCTGACACTCACTCTCTGACTCTCACTCTCTCTGACTCTCACTCTCTTGACTCTCACTCTCTATGACTCTCACTCTCCTGACTCTCACCCCTGACTCCCTCTCTGACCCCTCCCTGACTCCCCTCTCCTCTCCTGACTCCCTCTCCTGAATCTCCCTCTCCCTCTCCCTGACTCACTCTCCTCTCCCTGACCCGGCTCTCCCTCTCCTGGGGGCCTTTCCTCTCCCTGCCTCTCTCCCTCTCCGACCCGCTCTCTCTCCCTGACTCTCTCTCCCTCTACCTGACTAGTCTCTCCCTCTCCCTGAAATCTCATCTCCCTCTCCTGGCCCTCTCTCCCTCTCCCTGACTCTCACACTCTCCCCCGGCCCCACCCCCCGACTCTCTCCCCCGTCCCGACCACCCCACGCCCCCCTCAGACACACACACACACATAACACCACACACACACCTCTCCAGACACACACACACACACACACACACACACACACACACACCCACAACACATCACACACACACACACACACCACACACACACACACACACACACACAAACACCACACACCACACACACACCACACACACCACATTCAGACACACCACACTCAAAAACACCACCAGAAACACACCACCCAGAACACAACTCAACACAGCACACACACACACACACCACACCAGACACACACACATGAGACAGACACACACCAGACAGACACACACACACACACCAGACAGACAGACACACACACAGACACACACACACAGAAACACACACACTCGGGAACGGAACGGGGGAGGAAATAGGAGAGCAGAGAGGGCAAGGGGGAAGCAAGGCAGGCATGGAGCAGTAGTCAACCTGACTTGCTCCATGCAGCAGGAAGAGGGGGCAGCAGGCAGAGGCGGGCAGCAGGCAGCAG
Source organism: Ascaphus truei (assembly GCA_036426205.1). Taxonomy (NCBI): domain Eukaryota; kingdom Metazoa; phylum Chordata; class Amphibia; order Anura; family Ascaphidae; genus Ascaphus; species Ascaphus truei. The sequence continues at coordinate 8,122 of WSYH01012572.1, read as the reverse complement.
GAAGAGGGCGGGGCATCACTATGCAAGCTTGGATAGAGCTGTCCGGGCCAAAAAAAAAATTCTGGCAGCGTGCCAACACGGGGCCAGCAATCGGGGGAGAGAGAGGGGGAGGTTTTTTTTTTCCTTTGGAGAAAGCGCGCGCAGCGCGAGTTAAATATTGGCGAGCGGCCACAGATATTTTAGTTGTGGGCTCAGGCGGCCCGCAGGCCGCGGTTGACATGCTTGCTATAAATGAATAAATGATTTGCATAAATTAACAACCAATTTCGGATTAAAAAGAAAGTATTTGATTTAGAATACCAATTGTTAAATAAAAAAATTCATAATAACTAAAGATAATGAATAATTGAATACCAGAATAAAATGATGACTCAAGGATGAAATATAACTAAATTAATAAAAAAGGCTTAATAATTTTAGAAAGAAACAGAAAAATAAAAAAGATAACTAATAGAAAACCATCAGAATCAAATTAGAGTGCTAGTATCTAAGCACTCGTTAACCCCCTATGACAGAAGGGCATCTAATGTGTAAATCCAGAAAGTCTCCTTTCTACATAGGATTTTTAACGTATCCCTCCCCCTACACAGGGGGGGAATTCAAGTTCCATGATTCTCAGAGACCGAGGGGTCTTATGGTGTTTATGTAAGAAAGTCTTAGCAAAATATGTGCACTATTCCCATGAATTACGTTCCGCTGGTGTCAAGGAATGTTGTGCTTAAAGTGCGTATGGCATGCCCCACATATTGGGGACCCAAGGTACAAGAGATCATGTAAACCACATATGTAGATAGCAGGTCTTAGGCCTTTTGTCAGGTCCTCCTTGACATCCTGCTCTAGCCTAGTTCCTTTCCCTGTCCCGGGTTGCTGTGCTTTGGTCTGCTCTGAGGTTTGTCTGTCTGTCTGTCTCCTCTTGTTGTTCCTGTCCTCTGTGCTTATAGTTTTTCTTCCTGTTTGTGTCTTTGCTTTTGCTTAGTGTCAGACTCCATGCCTATGCTTCTGCCACATCCTGTTCCTGTATCTGTTCCTGTTCCTGACTGTATTGGAGTCCTTCATATTAAAGGCCATTGCTATTTAACTAGATTGCCCCAGTCTGTTTCCTGCTAGCAAGTCCCAGAACTGTCCCTGTTCCATAGTCTCAGTTCCTGCTCCCGCCCAGTTCCTCTCCCTGTCCTGCTGCTGCCTTCCTGTTGCTGAACCCTGCATGTGCCTCGATGATCCTACTTGCTTGCCACCGACCCCTGCATGCCCACGACAATCCGACTTGCTGCTTGCCACCAAACCTCAGCTGCCAAAAATTGCCACCAATTGCCCACCAAAATTGCCACCAAAGCTTGCCACCAACCTCAGCTGCAAAATGCTGCCGTGATTGCCATAGACAACGGGTCAATACTCCAGGGCTATCCCCAACAGAGGTTGTCCTACCCTCATGAGCCAGAGCTGTGGTCTGGCATCTGTGGTGCTTGCTCAGCAAGTACTGGCAGCCGAGCAGACCAGAAGGACCACAGAAGCTGCTTCCGCCCGAAGTGAGATGTCAGAGGAAGTGGCGCAAGTGGATGCAAAAGAAGCCGTGAGTGTGTCGACAAGCCAGACTCCACGCGATCCGCAACCCGTAGCCTCTCCCATGAAAAATTTATCCAATATAATGTGAGTTAAACAGTCCATTTTTTATTGTGCAATATAACTTTCTCTATAATATAACACAATTGCGAGCTCTCTCTTTCTTATGCCTCGTGGTGAAAACCTACTGAAGCGAATTTGTTGACACACACAACCAGAGTGTCTCTTCAAGGGTCCCAAATGTGAGGATTCAGTCAAGGGCTCTATCAGAGAGAGAAGGATCTCAGATACACCATTTTATACATAGATACATTGTTAGTGAGACCATTATTCTGATTTAGCTAGGAAAACAAATTTACTGGCTACACCATATTTGTATCTTTAGTAGCACTGTCCCCCCCCCCCTCGGGAGTTATACATACTGCTACAGGGTGTGGTGGTTTACCTGTTGGTTCAGGAGAGACTGGGAGCGATCTACATTACTTTGAGACCAGGACAGGCTTTGATCTTCTCTTGATGTGTTATGTGCGCCTTCAGCGATAGGTCCATGGTGTATGGATGTCAGCCCCCACCACTGCATACTTTATTCCTCTGCCCAATGATATGATACTCAGACAGGAGGGGATGAACCAAGGGCCTTTATTGAGTAGCAGCCACTGTATCAGCTTACATACAGCGGTGCCTCTCAAGGTTCTAGCCCTATCTGGATGGTGCTACCCCGATAGTATGGGGGTTGAGTCAGATGGTCCCCCAGGCATAGGCCTGAGGGAGGGCCCGCTCATCCTCACAATGGGAGAGCTCACAGCCCATCTGCTTACTCGAACTCCAAAGCAGGACTGACTAAGTTTTAGCTATACCTCTTCCACAGGCCATGAGTCATCACCGCACTCATGTAAATCAAAGGAGAAGCACAAGGGGGTCAAAGACCCATAGATTTAACCTGTAATGCCTGCCAGCTAACAGGGACTACATAACGATATACTATGGAAAGAGAGGTACTATGGGACATACCCTGTTACATTTATTTTTCATATATTCAATCACGTGATCAACCAGCGCCCCCCTTACCTGGAAGACGACATATTGAGCAAAGCCCAGCCCAGGGAGTGGGACACATACAGGGGTCAGTAAAAAGGTAAGTAGATGGGCGGTCACTACATAAGTAGGACTCAGCAAAGATGAAGATTAAAATCAGCTTTATTAAGACATGGTAAGTCCCCCTCCACTATGGCTGGAAAATATGTTAAACACTGTGGAAATCACTTATTCAATGAATGATTGAAATTGATGCCTCATGTGGGGAAGAACCTTACCTCCCTATAAGATATGCTGAAAAGAAACACAAAAAGACAGGTGATAAATTAAATGATCTACAAAAAACATATTAAAAAAAATGAATTATAAAAACACCTTCTGCGATGTGCCGCAACCTAAATATAAAATTTATTTGCAGTGAACCGCCCATCTACTTACCTTTTTGAATGCCATCTACCACCTGGACCGGAGCACGCCAGCGATCCCTGCTATACAGGACGCAAGCCACGGAACCGTCTCCCTCTGCAGCTGGCAGGATCACCGGCAAGCGTGACACGTCTCTGGATTTCGCCCCGAGGAGCAAGCAGGTCGCGCGACAGCGGTAAGTCATACCAAGTGCAGCCACTGTGGAGCTCAGACCGGACGCCACCGAAGGAGCAGCATAGACACCAGGCGGGTAAGGGCAGCAGGTTTTAGGTTTCGTGAGCACAGGGGGGGGAGTTTTCCCAGGCTTCTCTCCCTGTCTCTATACTTATTCCTGCATAACTGGCCCCCCTCCTAGGTTTTCAGTCTGCTTCAAAACTGTTCCTTATTATACGTCATAGACATTTACCTACTACAATGCAGTGGATGTTATTCTATACATATGAGTTTCAGGTTGCTTATAATATTTAACCCATACCTAGCCAGCCATATATACTCTGTAGAGCACCGGACAGCATGGGGTTCATTCCCCTTACTCATAGACATACAGTGGTCAGTCACACAGCCAGAGTTAAATGCTACAAAGTTTAATTAAGTCAATAATGTATTATCTTGAATGAAATATTTAGCCTGTAACAGCGCAGCAGCAGCACTGAGCAACCAGCAACACAAATCCAAGAACACAATGACTTAGACTCTCGGCTTGTACCCCCTATTTATATATCTGTACTCCTCTCAAAAGTTTTTTTTTTTTAATTTGTTAGCGGATTTGGATCCTGTTCAAAGATTCTGATTATAAAAAAATCAGAAATCTGGTTTTGCAGATTTTTAGTGATAGGAAAAAGAATGTATCTGCCCTTTTTGAGACTGATTGTGAATAGGAGCTTGCAAATCCATGGTGGGTTTCAAATGTCTGTTGAAAATTTTGCCCATACTCCACTAGCGGATAACTTCACTGATTGTTTTGCCTTAAAAAGGAACTGACGATGAAGTGAAAAATCAAAGGAAAATGCCATATCTAATGAAAGAGTTACGATAAATTGCAGAGCAGTAATTACTTTCATTTGCGTAATGTTAAATATAACATGGAATGGCTTGTGGGTGTATATTGAGTCGGAAGTATTTAAAAGGGCCTATAATCATAGCGTTGGAGAAAAACACAAGTGCTTATGGTTTAGTTTAATTGAGCTCGGTGGGTGAAATGCAAGGATTGTCCAGGAGAACAGAGAGTGGATTATATCAAATAACACAGGCTGAACTGATAGAGAAAAAAAAATCATCTTGGAATCTGAATCATTTTAAATCACATGGTTTTGTATGTGGGCAGAGTACTTGAACTCTGCTAAGGGCATTTCTACCCCTTGGATATAATAGTTCATCATAACTCCTTCATTGCCAGAGGGTTCTGACACAAATTGCATTAAAATGTACGCTGAACCTCTGACATTTTATGTAGTTGTATGTTTTTAGATAGTTCCACCAATGTACACAGCACATTTACAGAGTTAAGGGACAAAATAAATTGTTCATTATACTACGAACATATTTATATATTTACTAATTATAGTAAAGTATAAATGTAATAAAATAAATAAACTGTTGTAGCCCCGTAAATAGCACCGGCTATACATATCTTCCTCATACTGTGGGAAGTCTGTTAAGGGCAGGCACCAGTAGTGATCAGGGCTTCCCCCCTTCAAGCCCTGCCCTGAGTGATAGATGCAGGCCCCTGACTCTGCTGCAGGCGAGACAGAGGGGGAGGTATGCTGACGTCATGATGGGTGGGGCTAAGCCTTTAGCAAGCCCATTCCTGTAAGTAAGACTGTCTGTCTATTTGGAGTCTACGAGGGAGTTGGACTCTGGAGTCTGTCCTAACAGGGAGTGAGAGGAATATACCTAGCTCCGACCTGGGGAGCAAGACAGAAGAAGAGAACTTGGCCTATGACCCTTGGATACGAGACGAGTTAGGTGGACCAATGCCCCTCACCCGATGATGGGGTGATGGGGAGAAATCTCCCCACCCAGAGGAAACCCTCTAGATGGGCGTGGGGAGTGGGTATTATGAAGCTCCAGCCCAGTCCATCCTGTCGGAAAGTACCCTGGAGGGAGAGGGAGAGGCGGAAAAGCGTACAGATGGAGGGTGTGTGAAAAGGGAATGTGTGTTGTTGTTGTGGCTCTGCTTGTCGCCACATACTGCCGAGCGCGGCTCGGACCAATAAAGAGAGAGACATTACCTTTTTATTCAAAGATGTTGTGTGATTCTGGAGCATCCACCCTGGGATATAGGGGTCACTCTTCTATACAGGTCTACCACATACACCTGGGAAGGAATAGAGATGGAGGCGCTGCACCACCACTGAAGCATGGAGGCTACTACCCAGAAGCCTGGTCTGTGATCCCCACACACCACCGGAGGGAGACTCAGGCCCTCCTGTTCCACGCAGGTACGCACCACTCAGTACATGTAATCGCCCCACACACCCTAGATATGTCAAGATGAGTCTAGGGGGGGGGGGGGATAGGGAGGGATAGGGTACACTGTTGTGAAAAAAACAAACCTTGTTATTAGTTCTACTAGGAATATTCCATTTTTTTTTTTTTAACTTGTTGTAATTTTTATTATTTTTTGAAGGCACAGCCAAGATACAGCATTATAAACAGTTACTGCGTCATGCGATATCAATAACATATGTGCATCTTAGCAGAATGCAAACATTAATCGAAGTTTAACAGGGTGGTTATAAGCAAAAAGATAGACAACAAGTATTACATAGTTAATATTAAATAATATAAGACAATGGAGAGGGGGTTGGGGGAAGCCAGGGAGGGGTGGGGGAGGGAAAGGGGGGGCCATGAACTCCTGCCAAATTGTGGTTAATGAATTTGTCAATCCGCGTTGGTGGAGATCGAGGAGTAGTGATTGCTAATAATTGATAAGATCTCTAACAGCCTCCAGATGTGACTTTCGTTAGCAACCGCATATAGGAGAACGCATACTACTGATTATAAAGCAGTATGTGGATCTTTCACCCCTGGGATTTGTCTGTCTGTTCAGCCAAGGAGTCCAGACTTTTAGGAAATTTTCGCCAGTGTCATAACTAACTCGTTAATTTTCTCATCTGGCATTACAAACCAAATTCTGTTCCGAATCTTGGGGATTAAGGAATTTCACTCTGTTCCATAATGCTACAATCTCGCACCTTACGGGTAGCAAATGAGCTATTAGTTTGAGTTCTGTTTTGTGATACTCCGAATTGCTCGCCTAATAAGAAGAGTCCGGGATCAAATGGAATTTCTATGTATAGTCACTTTGCAGCCAATCTTTGATCTTTCCCAAAACGGGGTTAACCGGGGGCAAGACCACAGCATATGCAACAGATTCTGCGGGTTCTCCACATGGTCCAGGGCACAATGGGAGCTTCCTTTACAAATTAGATAATCTAAGCGGGGGGGGTGATGATACCACCTCATAAGGACTTTATATGCGTTCTCCTTTAATGGTTGCAAAATCGAGCTTTTTGCCGCAGAGGTTTGCGATTTGGTCCAGTCGTCCATCTAGTTCTCTCCTAAGTCTGCTTCCCAGTCTTAACATATAGCCTAGTTTGGTGTGTTACTTTAAACGCTAGAAACCGATCACTCTCTGTACAACTGCGATTGTAAGTCCTTTGTATTGTCTTTTGAGACCAGAGCTTTCGATGTTGTCAACGGTGGATGTGGTTTAGAGGTTGGTGTAAAAGGCTTAACCTGGAGCTGGTATCTATAGAATTCTGAGTGTGGGGATATTTGTTATCCTCTCTAATTGTTCAAATGTTATATATTTTGTCTGTGTCCTCCAGATCTTTATCTTGTTATATTATTGTGTTTCCAGATGTTGAAAAATTTGAGCTAATCATCCCGGAAGCAAAAATGAGGTCCCCCAAGGGGTGTGTTAAGGTATTTTTAGTTTGTAAGTCCACATTTGAATTTAGTGGATCCCAGATTGCTAGGGAAATTGGTCATTGAGGATAGCGGGTGGGGTATAGCATTTCCTTGCTATTTTGGGGTCCATAATTAAGATGCTTAGCTCCAGTGGGGAGCAAGCGGTATCTCCAATGCAACCCATCTTTCAGTTCTGGGTGCGGGGGTATATGCCATTGGGAGAGGTGGCATAATTGGGCCGCTTGATAGTAGGATAACAGGCAAGAGGTACTGCTAGGCCTCCCTCGTTGGTTGTTTCAGTAGGGGTCTGCTTTTTAACTCGGGGCTTTTTTGCCCCCCCAAATGAAGTTAAGGATGGAGGCCTGTAACCGCTAATAATCTTTCAGATTCAGTGTGTACCGGGAGGTTTGGAACAAGTATAAGATGCGCGGGAGGAGACTCATTTTTACGCTAGATATTTTGCCGATCCATGAGATCTTGAATTTGCCAGCGCCTTATATCTCCTTCATTATTTTGATTAGTTTAGGGTAGTTTGCTTTATTAGTGATCGGGTAGTGTGGATTATGTGATTAATACTCCTAGATATTTGATGGCTGTGCGTTGCAAGCGAAAGTTAAAATTTAGGGAGAGAATTTTTCGTCTGATTTTTGTTTATAGTTACATTTAGGGCCTCGGATTTTGTCGGTTATTTAAACCAGGATATTTTATTAAAATGGGTCTAATAGGCTGAAGAGGTTAGGGAGAGAGGTAAGTGCCCTCGACAGAACCACAGGACGTCGTCCGCGTATAATGCTATTTATGTGATTGGTTGGTCGATTTGGAGTCCCGAAAAATATCAGGATGTCCCCTAACTTTGGCTGCTAACGGCTCCATGCACATGGCAAAGAGTAGGGGCGAGAGGGGGCAGCCCTTGTCTCGTCCCCTCTTATCTTAAATAGCTCTGAAGGAAATCCTTGGTGTATGACTTGGTGTTGGACCTGCGTACAGCGCCATGATAGGGTTGGTTATTAATGTATTCTCGAAACCGAAATGCTCCAAGTGTGGTCCTTAGGTACTGTATGCCCAAGTCGATCCTATCGAAAGCTTTTCTGAATCTAGACTATACCATAATTGTACTTTTTGTGAATTGGCTCTTTCTAACAGATCAATGATTCGTCGGATGTGTCGCCCGCTGTATATCTTAATA
>WSYH01001277.1:79369-130730 GCA_036426205.1 Ascaphus truei | reverse complement strand
AGGGGTTAACCCCTTCATGACCGTAGCGGTATTAACTGCTACGGTCGTGAAGGGGTTAAGTGCACCCGCAACCCCCCCGCAAGTCCTAAACTCACACCAAGGGCCAAATACCCCCTTCACCCACCCCCGCTACCCACAATAAAGCGGGCACGGTGGGTTAACCCCTTCATTGCCTTTGCGGCTATCAGCTATGGTAATGAAGCAGCATTTCTGTATTTTTAAAAATAGTGTGCAGGAGCAGGGGGTCCCCTGAGCATTAATTTCTGGCTCAGGGAACCCCCTGCTCACTGTACAATATTATTAAAATACAGAAATGCTGCTTCGTTACCATAGCACATAGCCGCTAAGGTAAGGAACGAGTGTTTATTTATATATGTGTTTTATTTATACTGTACATGTGCAGAGGGTCTCCGGAGCAGAAACGTTTTGGTTTTAGGTCCGGGTACCCCCTGCTTCCCGAGATACAGGCCCCTTTAAGGGGTGCCGGTATCCCTCTGCTTGGTTTACATGCCGCGGTCACGTGATCGGGACCATTAAATGCAGAGGGATACCGGCACCTCATAAAGGGGCCTGTATCTCGGGAAGCAGGGGGTCCCCCGACCTGAAACCAACACGGTTCAGCTCTGGAGACCCCCTGCACATCTGCACTATGAATAAAAATGTATTTTTAAATAATTTTTAATGTGCCGATGTTTGCGCAGAGAGAGCAGCGGTTCTCTCTCTGCTGCAAACACATCTCGCCCCCGCCGGCCTATAGTATCATTGATGTGCATACAGTATACAGTACTGTATGTGTACAGTACTGTATGTTAGGGGTTATAGGGGTTGTTGTTACAATTCATGAATTTATGCTATCTGGCGGACACGCGAAGCATTGCAGCCTAGTAAATCCTGAACCATTATCAATTAACACATCAACCGCGTGTCAGCCAGGCATGACCCTGGCTGGGAGCGCGGCATGCTCCGGGTGAACAGCGTGGCATTCCAGGAACCAGCCAGGGACAAACCGGTGATTTGTAAGAATAAAGTGTGCCGCAACATTATATATACTTTGATATATTTGTGCTACTGATTCCCTGTTCTATGATGTACCAATATTATGGAAAATTATATCTATCTATCTCGCGCAGTATATATAGACATGGCTTATAGCACTCATAGGAAGAGAGTTCTCTCATGTCAGTTGTGACTCATAAAACTTCGGTCTCCACTTAGGCCATCACTAAGTGTTCTGAACAGTTGCACAAATTTGTATTCATGCAACCATCTCTCTTTCAGTGTTTTAAGATTACCATTGAGTGTGGCCACCTTCAGATTGTTCATCTTGTGGCCAGAGTCAGAGAAATGTTCGCCGACAGGACTGTCTCTTGTTCCGCATGTGATGCTGTGGCAATGCAGATTCATTCTCTTGTTTAGCTCCTGTCTTGTTTCACCTATGTAGTAGCAGCACATGATGAGGAACACGACATTGCTGGAGGAACAGGTGAACCTTACTCTGATTTTGTACTCCAGATTCCTGTGTGGATTTTGTATTGTGCCCGCTGTGTGCAGCATTGCGCAGGTTTTGCATCATGCGTCCTGGCATGGTCTTGTCCTGCATTCAGTTGTACTGTTGAATACTTTACTCCTCACCATCATTTTCTTGAGATTATGGGGTTGTCTGTATGATAATAAGGGTATTTAAGGAAAGACCTGTTGCAGTCTTGTATCTTCCTGGAGAATGGGTTGTAGTTCCCTGGTAATCTTGCATAGGGCTTCTAGGTGTGGGTTATATGTGACCACCAAAGGTACCCTGTCACTTGTCTCTTTCTGTCTGTATTCAAGGAGATCCCTTCTTGGTATACTGGTGGCTTTGTGGATTTGCTGGTCTACAATTCTGTGGTTATATCCACAGTTTATGAAATCTGATCTCAAAGCTCTAATCCGTTGGCCTCTGTCTGCTTTGTCGGAGCATATCCGGTTGTATCGTATGGCTTGACTCTAGATGGTTGCATGCTTAGTGTGTGTCGGGTGGAAACTGTTGTGCCTCAAATAGCTGACTCTGTCTGTAGGTTTGCAGTATACAGAAGTCTGTAGTTGGTGGTTCTTTATAGTAATGGTGGTGTCTAGGAAGTATGGGGAATGGGTGAGTTTGAGGTGGATGGTCGGGTGGAACGTATGTAAGTTCTCATGGAACTGTAGGAGGTCCTGTTCACCAGAGGTCCAAATCAGGAGGATGTCTTCGATGTAGAGAAAAGATTTTAAAAAAAGTGTTATGTATTAAAATGTGTGTATTTCCCAGGGGCGATGTTCTCAGAGCCAGGGTACTTGTACCAGGGTCCTGAGACCACAGTTTTTGTGTATGGTTTATGTCTGTCTAGATGTTCCCCTCCCCCCCCCCCTCTTGTGTCCGCCTTCCCCTGTCATAGCACACATATCTACCGGAGACGGAGGAACCGCAGATCACCAATAGAAGAAGGAGCGGTCACAGCGGCGGCCGGCACACAGGAAGAGGTCACACCTGACACCGGAGAGGTCAACAATTGCAGCCAAGATGAGTAGAGAGCTAATCATGGTCTCATACAACGTTAAAGGGTTTAACAGCCCTATCAAGCGCAGAATAGCATTCAAAGAATATAGTCGTATGAAAGCTAATATTATCTTCCCATATAAACCCACTTTTCACACACCAATCATCCCAAATATCTAGATAAAAGTTATAGATCTGTCTATTTGGCCTCGGCCAACGTTAAAAAAAGAGGAGTAGCTATTATAGTACACAACAGGCTAGCGTTAACTATAGATAAATAGTATACAGATAAAAAGGGCAGATTCCTTATTCTGATTGGTACAATACAGGGTCAACCTCTAACACTAGCCTCGATATACGCTCCATGCGAACAAAGCTCAGCATTCTTTAATCATCTCTTTAACAAACTACACAGAGTTGCGAAAGGAAATATTTTCCTGGTAGGTGACCTCAACCGCGCATTAGACCCCGACTTGGACAGATGTACGGGACTTAACCTTTCCCACAAACAGGACATACTAACAATACATAAGGGCCTGCAAGACTGTCAGCTGATAGACTTCTGGCGGGAACAACACCCAGGCGCACGCGAATATACCTTCTTTTCCCACCCCCACAACCGATACAGTAGGATAGATTACCTCCTAGTATCAAATAGAGTGGTTCCGGTGGTCGGCCACACAGAGATACATGGAATCTCATGGTCAGATCACGCACCAGTAGAGCTGAAGTGCACATTAGATGCGCTGGACAGACCTGGAAACTGGAAGCTCAATGAGCTCCTACTAAAATCTCCCGCAACTGAAGAGGAAATCGGCGAGCGGATTAAAGAATACTTTCGGGAAAACGAGGGCAGTGCTACATCACAATCCACGCTCTGGGAGGCCCATAAGGCTACCCTCAGAGGAATACTGATGAATATAGCAGGCAAAAGAAAAACAGAGAAAGAGACAAAAATAAGAGAACTGCAGGAGAAACTTGCACACCTCACTGCACAACATAAAATCAACAAAAGTCAGACCGTATGGAAGGAACTGACTGATACTAAAACTAAGCTTAATTTGGTGCTGTCCTCCCAAGCCGAAAAGGAGTTAGCATGGTCTAAGCGCAGATTCTATGAGAAAGCCAACAAGCCAGATAGCTTACTAGCCAATAAGCTCCGAAACAAGGTTTCAAATTTCCGTATAGCATCCATCAAATCACAGGGGGGGGGACCTTACCTCCGATCCTAGACAAATAGTGGAAGTGTTTAAAAATTATTACGCGACACTATATGACGGGGATAAGGTCAGCCACAATCAAAAGACCGCAGAGACACTAAAGAAATTCCTAACCGAGGCGAATTTACCTACTTTGAGCAGGGAGGACATGGAGGCACTACAGGGGGATTTCACCCTAGAGGAATTAACAGAGGTAATGAAGTCCCTAAGCCAGCTAAAGCCCTCGGGCCAGACGGCTTCTCAAATTTATACTATAAAAGTTTTTGCAAGATCCTGGCTCCCCACTTACTGAAATTATTTAATGGGATACTGGCAGGGGCGCCCTTCCCGGCACAGATGCTCCAGGCATCTATCTCATTGATCCACAAACCCGGTAAGGACCCGGCAGACTGCAAGAGCTACTGGCCGATATCCCTGATTAATTCTGATATCAAAATCTTTTCTAAACTAATAGCCAACAGGGTGGGCATTGTCCTTCCTGGGTTGATTCATCCGGATCAAGTAGGTTTTATCGGGGGGCAGGCAGGCAGTGGACAATACCAGACGGATTGTAGATTTGATCGATCTGGCCAAAAGGAAAAATATCCCGTCAATGGTATTAAGTCTGGATGCCGAAAAAGCCTTCGACAGGATCGACTGACCCTACCTAAGAGAGACGCTGGGGGCGTTCGGCTTCGAGGTGCGCCTTCTAGACGCAATACTAGCTCTCTATAATGGTCCCACAGCAAGAGTGCGACACCAGGGTTTCCCCTCAGACGTATTTAACATCCGTAGCGGGACGAGACAGGGATGCCCCTTATCACCTTTGTTAGTTGCCCTTTGTATAGAACCTCTGGCGGCCCATATTAGATTGTGCCCAGATATTGCAGGGATAGAAGTAGGAGAGCAGGCGCATAAAGTGGCGCTATATGCGGATGACGTGATTTTAACGTTATCAAAGCCGCTCACCTCCCTGCCCAACATCTTTGAGATCTTAAGAACATTCAACCTGGTTTCGGGATTCAAAATCAACCAAACCAAGTCGGAAGCTCTTAACATCAACCTACCCAAACCGGTCGAAAAATTGATAGAGCTCAACTTCAATTTTAAATGGCAGCCCTCCGCAATCAAATATCTAGGGGTATATATCACTAAGGAATACAAAACATTATACAAAGCTAACTTCCCCAGAATAATGAAGAAACTGAGGGAGGATCTCAGGGTTTGGGCGGGCTACGGTATATCGTGGTTTGGTAGGATTAATAGTGTAAAAATGAACCTACTACCCAAAATGTTATATCTGTTTCAAGCCCTTCCAATACCGCTCATTCAGGCTGAGATCCTGGCACTACAGGCTCACATTATTCAATTTATTTGGAACAAAAAAAGCCCACGAATTGCGAAAGGCATACTGACAAGGCCAGTGGCGAAAGGGGGGTTATCGGTACCTTGCTTGTTGGCATACTATAAGGCAACACAATTATGCCAAATTGTCCAGTGGCACTCGAACCCAGCCAAAAGAAGATGGGTAGCCCTGGAAAAAGAATGTTGCGCGCCAGTAACATTACACGATCTGATCTGGCTCCCAAAAAAGTGCAAGAAATCGATAGGGACGCCGCTCTGCGCAATTGCGAACTCGCTGGCGGTCTGGGAGTCATCTAAATTTAAAGCTAAGCTGACCACACAACAGTCATTGATGACCCCCCTGGTGGGGAATCCGGATTTTGCTCCAGGGCTGTTAGGCGACAGATTTGTAAATTGGACGCTGGCAGGTTATAAAAGACTGAAAGACCTGGAAGGAAGGAAATTTATCAAGACGTTCGATATGATTAAAGCAGAGAAAAAACTACCAAACACAGAATTCTTTAGATTCCTCCAGGTCAGGGCATTCTATAATAAATTTCCAGTTCGTCCTGCACAAACCAATTTTGAACAGCTGTGTTCTAGAGAAACGGACACAAGGGGACTAAACTCTAGGATGTATAGGGAGGTGATCTGTCCAGAGACATCTGACGCCCCTCGACTGAAATACATGCGACAATGGGAGACGGATTTAGGGGAGACTCTAGAGGACGAGGACTGGGACCAAATATTGCAAGCGTCAGCTAAAAGCTCAATTTGCGCCACCTTAAAGGAGAATGCATATAAAGTGATAATGCGGTGGTATCATACCCCATTAAAACTCTCTAAATTTGTCAAGGGATATTACCCGCTCTGCCCAAAACAGTGCGGGGAAATTGCCGACTTAAAACATATGCTGTGGTCCTGCCCGAACGTGGTCTCGATTTGGGAATCTATTAGAGAATGGCTACAAAGGATTCTCAATTTGGAGATCCCCCTGGACCCCTGGCTGTTCCTAGTGGGCAGACGGCCCCAGGGCGTGTCCAATGTGACACACAAACTGGTTGCGCATTTTGCAACCGCCACGAGGTGCGAGATCGCAGCATTGTGGAAACAACAGGAATTACCAACTATACCCAAAATCAGGAACAGAATTTGGCATGTTTGCCAGATGGAACAGTTGACGAGTTGGGTTAACGACTCTGGCTCCAATTTTCTAAAAGTATGGGCCCCATGGTTAGCCCAAACAGACATCCCGGGGGTAGACGCCGACACAATTTTGCACTAATAAAAACAGATGCGTTCTCCTTTGACGGAGCAGACCAGACGAGGACATAGAGACGGATAGAGTAGGGCTCTTCAAGTGGTCAAAAAGAACCGGCATGTTCACATCCCGAGGTGCAGCTCCTCCCCTTCGTAGAAGCAGTCTCCAGTGCTCCCCCCCCCCCCCCCCCCCCACATATGTGTTTCGCCCCTGTCTGGTAAGTCATGTTTGTCCCAGTGGTGTGTTTGTACATGTGGTTTGTCTAGTTTGTCTGTCGTCATGTCTAAAAGTTATGGTCTTTCCGACAAAAATGGGTATTCAGTAATGTATGCTAATGGGTGGTGATGTCATGTATGCACTGTAATACCAAATAAAAATTAAAGTTATAAAAAAAAAAATGGGTGTAATTAATAACAGATTGGTACACTCAAAAATTGCTTATGAAATCTTAAGTGTATATAATACACACTTGAACCCACTGCATAAATTGAAATGCAGATAATGTGAGTCCAGGTCCCGTGGGTTCTTGCCACCGTTAATGAACGAGTTAATGGAGGAAGATGCAAGAGGGTGTTAGCCACTCTATTAAACTGTCTGAGGTCAACCTCCTTCCTATTCCTTGTAGGTCTAGCGGTGCTGGGTGCAGACTCTGCACTGTAGAACTTGAACAAACAGTACCTCACCTAGCATGTAGCATGCGTCCGGTATAGGTTTATTGTCACTAGTTCCAAGAAAAAATATCTCTTGTGTCCTGTGTAGAGGCCTCGTCTAGCAGATCCAAATATACATCCTGTGCAATAAGTATTCAACAACTGATAGAAAGAGCTGAAGTATAAGCCCAAGGTATGTTTTAATTAAAATGTATAAAAAAAAGTATATATCTAACTGATTAACTGTTACATGATGTATAGACAGATAGTCAAAATTATTGAAAATTACATTAATCTACAGTAGTTCGACATCAAGTGGTAGAAAACAATCTGTAAAAAATATATAGTAAGAGAGATACAAATATGAAATCAGAGATCTACTGATTCATCATTATAGGCTTTCTGATAGCTTGGTGATGCATTAATTGATCGTGAGACCAATAAAAAACAAAATAAGAAAAAAACAGTTCCAGAGGCACACAACATTAAGCAGAAAAATGTAACAGTATCGTGTGTAGAAAAAGAAGAAACTCAGAGGGAGACACAGTCCCTTTTAACCCTATATTCAATTAATTTAGGGCCATATTCTAACAACCAAGGTACTTGTATCCAAGTGTTCGTTTAAATTGTTGGGCAAAAGAGAATCTAACTTGAAGATTCAATATGTCTCCTGGCGGCATAGAGTCTTGAACCTATCACCACCTAATTTTAAAGATGGTGGAACCCATATTCCCCCCCCCCCCCAGACACAGATGCCATATCTTGGGTGTAGTGAGGGCTGGCTACATGTGCATTGGTGGTGCGTACCTGCCGGTAACAGGAGGGCCTGAGCTTCCCGCGGTGATGTTGGGGACACAGGACCAGGCTTCTGGGGTAGTTGCCTCCATTTCCTTAGTGATGCAGCGCCTCCATCCTCTATAACTTCCCAGGGATGTGGGGTAGGACCCTTATAGAAGAATAACCCTGGTCCCAGGGTGAATGCTCCAGAATCACACAGTCTTATGTAAAATCAGCAGTGTCTTTATTGTCTCTTATCTGGCACACAGCAACAGTAGTACACGACAGGTCATATGCCAAGGCACTCCAAAGGTACACCAGACCTCCTCCTCCTCCTCTCCTCTCCTCCAGACTGTACTCCTGCAGGATGGTCTGTGGGGGGCCTCAATACCCCAAATGCCCACCTCAGAGGGTATCCTCTTGGTGGGGGTAGATTCTCCCCCTCACCCCCTCAGTAGGGTGAGGGGCATTGGTCCACTCTAGCTCTGCTCACTCTCCAAACTCATAGGACCGTAGCCTCTCTCTTCTGGTCCCAGGGCAGAATTTCTCTCCTCCAACTCCCACATAACAAGCCCACGTCCTCACAGGACCTGGCTACTAAATAGAGTCAGCCCCACCCCTCATGATGTCAGCAGGACCTCCCCTCTGTCTCATGCCTGCAGCAGAGTCAGGGGCCTGCATCTATCACTCAAGGCAGGGCGTGAAGGGGGAAAACCCATGATTACTACTGGCGCCTGCCCTTATGCATGTTATCCATTATAGGACGCTGTCAGAAATGAGTTAAACAGCATTAGGACTTGCATGTAGGAACATTAGGGTCCTTAAGTACTAGCGAATATTGGCACAGACTGCTGTATAGGGACACTGCAATTGCCATACTAGGCACTCTCTTGGTCCCAAGAAGTCTGTGTATTTGGTAAGACCCCTAGCACGGGATTGCGCTATGTTCATGACCAGGCAAATCATTCTGTCCTGCTTGCTCAGCCATAATCAGTCGCTACTTCACGCTCTATGTGTATATATATTTGTGTGTCGTCAGCATAGAGGTGATAATTAAACCCAAAAATTGTTATTAGGTCACCTAGAGAGAGTGTGTACAGAGAAAAGAGAAGAGGTCCCAGGACAGAGCCCTGGGGTACCCCCACAGAGAGATCAATAGAGGAGGAGGTGTTAGCAGAAGAGACACTGAAAGTACGATGGGAGAGGTAGGATGAGATCCAGGATATAGCTTTGTTCCGAATACCAAGAGTATGGAGAATGTGAAGGAGAGGAGGGTGGTCCACGGTGTCAAATGCTGCAGAGAGGTCGAGTAATATGAGCAGAGTGTAATGACCTCTGTCTTTGGCAGCATGGAGGTCGTCAGTTATTTTAGTGAGGGCTGTTTCCGTGGAGTGAGCAGTGCGGAAGCCAGATTGTAGAGGGTCTAGGAGAGAATAGGTGTTGAGAAAATGGAGCAAGCGAGAGAATACAAGACGTTCAAGGAGTTTGGAGGCTAAAGGCAGGCGGGAGACAGGTCGATAGTTAGAAAGACAGATAGGGTCAAGCTTGCTGTTTTTGAGTAATGGTATGACTGTTGCATGTTTGAAGGAGGATGGAAAGGTTCCAGAGCAGAGGGATGAGTTAAAAATGTGTGTGAGCGTAGGGATTATAGTAGGAGCAAAAGGTTTTAGGAGATGGGAGGGAATGGGGTCAAGAGGGCAAGTGGTAGAGGGAGAAGAGGCGATCAACAGTGACACATCCTCCTCTGAGACAGTGGAAAAAGATTCAAGGAAGGCAGGAGGAGAGTTAGGAAGAGGTGTAGGATGGGAGGAAGAAACAGAGGGGATGTTCTGCCGTATGGATTCCACCTTTTCCTTAAAATAGTCAGCAAAGTACTGAGCGGAGATGGAGGAAGGAGAGGCAGCCGAGGGTGGTTTGAGTAGAGTATCAAAGACAGAGAACAGTCGGCGTGGGTTAGACTTGTGCATGTTGATTAGTGAAGAAAAGTAGGCTTGTTCTGCTTGTGAGAGGGCAGAGTTGAAACAGGATAGCATAAATTTGTAGTGAAGGAAGTCTGCGAGAGTGTGAGACTTCCTCCAGAGGCGTTCAGAGGAACGAGTGGAGTAACGCAGCATGTGCGTGTGGGAATTTAGCCAGGGTCTAGGGTTAGAAGGGCGAGGATGGCAGAGAGAAAGCGGGGCATGTAGATCAAGAGAGGAGGATAAGGCAGAGTTGTAGTTCCTGACCAGGTTGTCAGGGTCTGTAGCAGAGCTGAGAGAAGAGAGGGAGGAGCATAAAGTGGACTCAAAGTGAATAGAGCGCAGGTTTCTGCAGAACCGGGGGGTAGATGGAGGTGGAGAAGGGGAGAAGCGAGATAGAGAGAATGAGATGAGGTGATGGTCAGAGAGAGGAAAATGGGAAATGGAGAAATCGGAGAGAGAGCAGTTTTTAGTGAAAACCAGGTCTAAGTAGTGGCCATCCTTGTGGGTGCTGGCTGCAGTCCACTGTTGAAGACCAAATGAAGAGGTTTGAGAAAGAAAGCAGGAAGCCCAAGGCAGAGAGGGGTCATCAATGTGGCAATTGAAGTCCCCAAGGAGAAGAACAGGGGAGTCTGAGGAGAGAAAGAAAGAGAGCCAGGATTCAAAGTGAGAGAGAAAGGCAGAAGGGGGATGAGTAGAGGTAGATGGGCGATAGATGACCGCCACATGGACAGGGAGAGGATAGAAGATCTGGACAGTGTGAGCCTCAAAGGAGGGAAAAGCAAGAGATGGAGGAATAGGAAGGGTTCGGTAACGGCAGAGAGAGGAGAGCAGGAGCCCCACACCTCCACCCCTGCCATCAGTGCGCAGAGTGTGGGAGAAGGAAAGGACACCATAGGAGAGGGCAGCTTCCAGAGCAGTGTCAGACTGAGTGAGCCAGGTCTCAGTTAAAGCAAATAGGAGCAGAGAGTGAGAGAGAAAAAAGTCATGTACAGAGAGGAACTTGTTAGAAAGTGAGCGAGCATCCCAAAGGGCACAGGAGAAAGGGAGAGAGGAGGGAGGGTGGCAGGGGATGGGTATGAGGTTGGAGGGGTTGACACCAGAAGGAGTAGAGGTTGCAATTGGCAGGTGACGACGAGCGCATGTAGAAATACTGTAAGGGAGGGACCAGGATTAGGAGAGATATCCCCAGAAGCAAGGAGGAGAAGCATGGACAGAAAGAGAATGTGTGAGGATGATTTGTAGGGGTGTTTTTTAGTGCAGGGGATATAGCTGTGTGGTGTCAGAGGACGCAGGTAAGAAAGGTGTTCATGTGAACAGAGAAGTGATGAAGGAAGGAGAGATTGAGATATATGAATAGAGTTAGAGACATACTGAGGCTGGTAAAAAGAAGTGCATAATTTGAGAAGAAGTGAAGTCACGGCAAATATAAATGGTAAAGGCAGCATCACAGCAGTAATGATGCAGTCTGATATTGATGATTTCCTCCTTTCCAGCGTAGTTCAAATGCAGGAATCAGGGCCAGATGGGGGTGTCCACTTCCTCGCTTCTTTTGAACTTCCTTTTTAACTTGAGTTGTTCAGTAGTCCTGCCACCTATAATGTGCCACTTGGATATGTGCTGCATATCCGACCTTTCAGGTTCTCCTTGACCCTTAGGAAGTAATTCTATATAGACTAAAAGATTTGTTGGACAATTTTCATTAGAAAGTCTCCATTGACTTTCATAGGGATTTTTGGCCAAAACAGCCCAAGTGGCTATTTAAAGGACATATAAAATAGGCCCCTACTAATTCTATATTGTTGCTTGGTAGAAAAGCAGCAACTATACAAAACCATAAAACAACTGTGTGCTAGGAAACCTATAGGAATGTCTCTCACAGAGAGACAGAGAATAATAAGCAAAAGTATGCAAACAACTTATTTGCATATAGTTTTTTTGATAAAAGGTGTCTGTGAGATATAAGAGCCTAATTAGCGTACCAAAACATTGGTCCTTTATCGTTCCATAAGTCGTATTTGTAAGTTACAACTGTGAGAATAAAATGTATCATATCGCACAAACAGTCCCTTGTATGAATATAATTAATGTAATAGAAAAGTTAGTTGCTAGTGGTAAAACATTCCTCCAAATATGCTAAAGTCATACAAAGAAAAACATGATCCACTGCACTTAATTCTAACTAGTATATTTTTTTAGATATAGTCAATATTATTGCAAACCGTGACATGCTCTTGCGGGTGAAGTGGTGCAATAGCCCCAGCCCTTTCTAACATGTGGCTTATTTAAAACAATGACTGCTTTTCCAGCTAGTGCGTTGTGTATGTCCTACTGCAGTGCACACAACATTGTTGGCTGCATCTGTATTTCATAACAACAAAAGACAGGGGTGCCCAATGCTACATCAAATTGACAAAACATATATGGTAATAAGTACAAAGTTTAAATACTTCAATAATAATAGTAAAAACTTGGTTATTTAGTTAAACCCTTTGGCCAAAGCATCGTAAGACGTCTCGGGGGTCACGGGAGCGCAGGTATCAATATGTGGAAAAATAAAGACACAAAATAGTGCAAATACATTTTTGAATCAAACAATGTGATATATATTATCAGGTGAATGGAGACTCACGTGGCATCAAATAAATTCAGGCATGTCAGAGATCAGAGGCGAATGCTTGACTCTGTAGTGATCATGGATAAATAACCCCACAGCTTGATGTCTGATATGGTTTTAGCAGCATACGCGGCACCTCATCAGTTAGAGTGCATGGGAAAAAAGAGAGGCTTCCATAGCGTAACACGATAATAAAAATTTATACACGCAATAAAATTAACACTTACAGTGTCTTAGATCA
Organism: Ascaphus truei; assembly: GCA_036426205.1. Lineage (NCBI taxonomy): Eukaryota > Metazoa > Chordata > Amphibia > Anura > Ascaphidae > Ascaphus > Ascaphus truei. The sequence goes on along the minus strand of WSYH01001277.1, from coordinate 118,174 downwards.
AAATAGGCACATTAAACAAGCGATATCACCAGCTCCAGTCTCCTCCATCTCTGGCCTCACGTTCCGGACCGCAGGAGTTGTCTGGATCTGCTAACACACAATTGGCACGACCGGAACGGGGATCTTTTGTATCCTCAGTCCTTGCTGTGCAAGGCACCAGCATCCAAGGCTCTGCACCGGGCACACAGCAGGTACGTCTGAAGACACAGTCAGTATCGTGGGGAGACAACCGGTAGACTTCCGGGCGGCAGCTGATGACGTCACAGGCAGCGACTCTACGCGTTTCACTAAACAGTGTACACTGGCGACACACTTTATTGAAGTGTGGCCAGTTCCGCAAGCCGGGAGATTTCCCGGCTTGCAAGTGGCAGCCCCTCGGCGTGCCGCGCGTCACCGATGCGCGGTCACGCATCATCGGGTGCCTGCGCCCCCTGCACGCGCATCCCGCGATGTGGGGGACGGCGGCAGGGGGTTCCGGGGGACCCGGCGGACCCGGAGAGGAGAGGGGGAAGCCGCGATCGGCGGGCCTCTCCTCCGCTGCTTCGGCGTGCGCCCGGCACCCTCCGGCGCGCGCCAGGTAACTGCTGCGGCCGAGAACGGGCAAATGCTCGAATAAACTCGGCCGCAGCAGTAGCTTCGTCGGGAGTCGGGTGACGCTAAGTGAGCCTCTCTTAAATACCCTCAACAGCATAATCTAATTGGCCAGAATAATTACTTAGACCAGGTAAACACCCATAGTCCGCCAAACATGGAAAAAGGGGCGGAAGGGGGGCAGGAGGAAGGGGGGAAAAAACCCAAGCTATACAGAAAACACAAAAACATTATATATACAACTCGGATAAGATAAACGCAGGAGATGTACATAGAAGGAAGCAAAGAAAGAGATTATATTAGTAACATAAATTATAAAAACGGAATAATGTCTATTTCAGCATTTAAACCTGCTGGATTCATGGTTTTAACCCTATGAATCCAGAAGGTTTCTCTTTTGCCCAAAGCAAGTGACCTATTTCCTCCCCTTCAATGGGGTAGAACATGTTCAATCCCTTTAAATTTTAATACATTTGGATCAGAATTGTGATAAATCTCAAAATGTTTAGGAACACAACGAGTTTGAATTTTACGTCTAATATTACTCATGTGTTCCATGATCCTCACTTTAAGAGGTCTCGTGGTTTTTCCGACATATTGTTTCTTGCATGGGCATTCTAACATATAAATTACATAATCCGTTTTACAGTTAATAAAATGTGACATTTGAAAATTCTCCCCTGTAGAATGAGAGGAAAAGGTCAATTTGTTCTGTGACCCTAAAATACAGACTTTACAATTCCCACATGTAAAGAATCCTATTGGACTTTTAAGCCAATTCTGGTTCTTTGTTTCATTAAGGACTTTGAAAGTGCTAGGAGCTATCATATTTTTTAGATTACTAGCTTTTCTAAAGACAACTTGTGCCCTATCAGGAATTTCGTTTCCCAGTACCGGATCATTCTTGAGAACATGCCAATGTTTATTTATTATTTTGGTAATTTTCCTGGCCTCACAGTTATATTGCGTAATAAAGGTGGTTTCAAAATCTTTTGATGTGTCTTTTTGTAGTGTTTTTTTAGGGTATATTAGATCTTGTCTATTTAACTTATCTGTTCTTTCAATTTCTTTTTCTATAACTGATGTGTCATAGGATTTCTCATTAAATTTCTTGATCAAGACTTCAGATTGTTTTTTTATATATTTCTGTCTCAGTACAATTTCTCCTGATGCGTCTTAGTTGTCCAAAGGGGATATTTGATACCCATTTTGGGTGATGGCAACTTTTCCTATGTGTAGCCCTGGTTCCTATCGAACACCGGCCACTAACATATGCTGTATAACCTGTAGGCTCACAGGGCCTAAGCCTCTGCCACGGAGAGCCTGGGGTGCTCACAATACTTATGACTTGGTGCAGCGCCTCCACCTGCGACAGCTTCCGCCCTAGGGGAAGTGGGTCTTCGCAGGAACTTATGTACATGAACACACACACAGCGATATACCTTAACCAATATACATTTACTTGTAGCAACCAACAGCTTAATTAACAGGTGTCCCTCCCTAGAGGAGACACTTCTACCAGCGTCCGGCTGAACGTTCACTCTCCCTTTCCCTTCACCGGGTAATCCCACCCCATGTCCAGTTCCCGCGTGGAATACGTTCCCCCACCCCCAAGTGAGTCAGTGGATGTATGTGTGTGACTGCGCAGCCACCGTGTCCCGGAGTGAAAATGGTACAGTTGGTGCACTTGACGTTTACCTGCCGGGCACTCCTGTACTCGGTTCTGCAACTATCTTCACAAAAGATCGGCGTGGGCGTAGATGACATCACCCGTAGGTGTCCCGGGCGATCCCACCCAGACACGCTGCGACTTAGTAGCGGGGCCTGGTCCCAGGCCTTCCGCTGATTTAGAACTGTCCCGGTAGCGATCATATCACAGAAGGTGATCCGGAACCTGACTATGGCCAGTCCCTAGCTCATCTGCACTCTACTGGGGCTCAGGGCCTAACTGGGTCTGGGGCATGCGGCCTAGGTAGGGGCAGCCTGCCTTCCTACACCGGAGCTCCTTCTCCTTCCTCCGACAGCTAGCTCGGACCCCTCGTGCGCCCCACCACTTCCTTTTCCTCCCTATTCTCGTACCTGATTGGTTCTGCCGTGTCACGGGGGACCGCGGGGGCTGCTGGGACCCGTAGTACCCTAACTCCCCTCCTCCCCGAGCTCTCCTCCTTCGCGGGCTTTGTTACCCTGCTCTGCACATGCGCAACCTCCTGCCGGACCAGGTCTGCGCCGGCGCCACCCTAAACATGGCGGCTCCCTTAACGCGGAACCTCCGTTATTGGAGCGTTCCCTAGGTGCGACATATCCCACCCCACAAAACAATTGGGGGAGAAAACGGGGTCCCGGCTACATCGTCCCCCCTGTGGATTCCAACGACCCCGCTTGGACAATACCTTTAAACTGGTACAACGTTTATATAATGAAAAATTGCATAACAACGACATTTCTCTCTTCTAAATCAGATTGTACATTTCACTAAACATCACAATCACTGATTTCACGCGGCTGCGGGCCCACTGCTGAGCCTCATAGTGAGGTGCCCCAAACTGATCATAGGCCATCCTCATGGGAGGTTGCCCGCTCCTTTGGCTTCGCCTTAACTGTTCCTCGGTCACTCCCTTGGGAGAGTGACTATCTTGGTCTTGAATCTCGAGTTCTTCCCTTGAGGGGGTTACAGTCTCTAAATTATTTTGACGGTACAAAGCACGGGCTCAGTGGGTCCAGTGACGAATTTTCCCGAGCCACCCCCTGGGGTGAATGCTCCCCGCGCCCTTTACCTGGAGCTCCGCCGGGAGGTGCGCTCTGTTGAGGGCCCCTTTGGGAGGTTCCCTCTTGTGGGTCTTCCTGAAAGGTTGAGTTCCCTAGCGTGTCATCTCCCAATGTCTCCTCCCATCCAACGAGGATGCAGGCCACTCCAAATCCCCCTCCTCCACTCGGGGAATAGGGAGCAAATGATTTCGGTGCCATGTCTTCACCCGACCCTCCGAGTCCTTAATGCGGTAGACCGGAAGGCCGGGCATTTGTGTGGCTACCTCGTACACTCCCTCCCTCCATCGGTCAGCCAATTTATGTTTTCCCGGCACTCCCAGGTTACAGAGGAGTACTGCGTCGTCTGGTTTAATGTCTCTGTGTTTAACTTTATTATTCCCGGCGTTCATTTATTCGGTAGATTTCTCAGCTTGTATGTAGGCCCGTTGCAGATTCTCTTGCAATCGCTGTACATATCGGAAATGAGTCCTATTATGGACTCCATCGGTGGAGACTCTCAACCGTATATCCACCGGCAGTCGTGCTTCTCGCCCAAACATGAGGAAGTACGAGGAGAATCCCGTGGAGTAATGTCGTGTGCAATTGTAGGCATGCACTAGTGTTTCCACGTGTCGACTCCATTCAGTCTTTTCGACCCCCGTTAATGTGCCTAGCATATCCAGTAACGTAAGGTTGAACCATTCCGGCAAGGCATCCCCTTCGGGGTGGTAGGGGGTATTTCGTGACTTAGCGATGTGCAAGATTTTCAGCAGTTCTTTTATCAAGTTGCTTTCAAAGTCTCTTCCTTGATCGGAATGAAGTCGTTGCGGAAGCCCGTAATGCATAAAGTACTTTTCCCAGAGCACCTTGGCCACCGTGATGGCTTTTTGATCTTTGGTCGGGAAGGCCTGGGCGTAGCGGGTGTAATGGTCCGTGATGACCAGCACATTTCCTATGCCACGGCTGTCCGGTTCAATGCATAGGAAGTCCATACACACTAAGTCCATAGGCCCGGTGCTTTTTAAGTGGCCCATTGGGGCGGCCCGGGTGGGCAATGTCTTCCACTGAATACACCGCACACACCGTCGACAGTGATGCTCTACTGCTTCTCTCATTTTGGGCCAGAAGAATCGATCTCTCACTAGGCCGAAAGTCTTGTCAACCCCCAAATGACCATGTTCATCGTGTAGAGCTCTCAGTACCAAGTACTGTAGTCGTTTGGGCAGTACTAGTTGCCTCCTATTCGGGTGGTTATGATACTCTACCACTCTGTACAGTAGATTGTCTCGTAGTTCGAACTTGTCGGCATCCCGCATTAGTATACCTCCTACATCCCTCGGAGCCTGTCTGAGGAGGGCCGGGCGATTTTGCCTGATAGCATAGCAAATGGCCCCCGCGACCGGGTCTTGCTCTTGGTAGCGTACCATATCTTTCCAGGCTATGATCTTGTCGGGAGTAATGGGCATGCCACTGGGGTCCCGATAAGCCTCCGGGATAGCATTGGATGGGCATCCTAGAGAGTCAGCCACCCTTAATTCGGAGAATGCCACTTGATCATGACTATGGCAGCGGTACAACATAGCGCTCTTATTCCGGGTCCCGGAATTTCTTCCCATTGGTCTTCATCGGGGGTAGTGGCCAGCCCTGGTCGCCTAGACAGGGCGTCAGCTCCAATGTTCAAGGGGCCGGGCTTATATTTCAGGGTTAAATTGTAATTGAACAGGGCAGCAAACCAGCGATGGCCGGCCGTGTCGAGTTTGGCTGAGGTCATAATACAGGTAAGTGGATTGTTGTCGGTCCGCACCTCGAACGACACCCCGTACAAGTAATCGCGTAGCTTGTCGATGATGGCCCATTTGAGGGCCAAGAACTCCAGTTTGTGCACGGGATAGTTTTGTTCACTGACGGTAAGGCTGCGGCTGGTATAAGTTACGGGCCGTAGTCCCTCTGGGTATTTTTGATGTAACACCGCCCCTAGTCCACTCAGGCTAGCATCCACATGTAATATATATGGTTGTTCGGGGTTTGCATAGGCCAACACGGGGGCTGCGGTTAAACTCTGTTTTAGGTCCTTGAAGGCTTGTTCACACTCTGTCGTCCATTTGTCCCCGAAGGGTTGTCGGTCATACGGAGGAATTGGTAGAACCCCAATGGGCAAATGAACGTTGTTTTCTCTTGGTCCTCATGACTCATAGGCACCTGGTAGTAAACGGACCGGAGGTCCAGTACACTGAACCATTTGCTTCCATGTAGAGTGTCCAGGATTTCTTCTATGCGGGGAAGATTGTACTGGTCTGGTACGGTTCGGTCCTGTAGTCTACACATAATATCACCGACCCATTCTTCTTTCGCACTACCACTATGGGCGAGGCGTAAGGGCTTCGTGATTCGGTAACGATTCCGGCTTCTTCCATCTCATGGAGGGCCGCTCGTACATCTTCTACGTCCCTAGGAGCGAGCCGCCGGGAACGTTCCCTGAAGGGCTTGGTATCAGTCATCCGAATGGTGTGTTGGGCGTGTCAGCAACACCCCACATCCATCTCCCCTGTAGAGAATACTGGTCGTCTCTCTTCCAGCTGTACTCGCAACCGCTCCTTCCAGGTATCCGACAGCCCGGACGAGCCAAAGTCGAAGTCTAATGGCGATCCGGGATCTTCCACTCGGGCAGCGTTTACTTGTACGGCCTCATCAACTGAGCTGACAGGGTAAATTCTCCCTTTCACCTGTCCCGCGTCGATGGCCATGGGGAATGGTGAAAGATTTTGTACCATCACATAAATTCGCCAGGGAATTGCGGTCGGACAATCCCGAAAATCCGGTACTAGCCGATATCCTCGGCGAACATCTTCTTCGGGCGTGCTTTCTAGAGAAAATAGCTGCTCCTCGCCTACTAGTTCAGCATATGCACACCAGCGGGTACCCTCTGCGTTTCTCCCAGTAAGAGCCGAGTCAGCCCTGCCCGGCCGCAGAACAGCAGTCCGTGGTCCTCCGCGGGGGCCGGGGGGGAATCTGGATCCACTTGGACAAGTTGTAGCTGTATATTGGACATGGGCAGTTCATTAGTTTCGTCCAGATAGGCCCGGATGACGGCTTGCACAATGTCCGCATTCGTACCCAGGATGATTGGATACTTAGGTGTCTCTTTGGTTTCTGGACACACCAATGCGTCCACCTTCATTGGATGAGACTTCCCCGTGTTGAGCTGTTGTATCTCCAGGTCCACGGTCACTATGCCATCAATTGGGTAATCGTCATTGCTCAGCCCTCCTACTTTGATATGCCCTGCCGACTTCAGAGGACGCTTCTGGAGGTGTCGATCATAGAATCCGCGATATATGATGGTTACTTGAGATCCCGTGTCCAGCAGGGCGGAGGAGTAGATACCGTCTACTAGTACCCGGATCAGTGCTACTGGCCCCACGCGGTTACTCTCCTCTTCGTGTTTATCGCCACTTTGGGTGGAAAAAAGGGCTTCGGGGCTGGTCGCGTATACACCGGATATCATGGCCTGGGGCGTGAATTTCTTGGGCGACGGACTCCGGTGGCGTGACTCCCCCATCCGACAATTGTAAGAGATATGCCCCTTCTTCCCGCATTTATAGCAGGACATATCTCGGGGTGTGGTACGGCGGTCATACGGAGGCGAGGTTCGGCCGGCGTATTTCGGCTTCTCTGGGCCTGATTTGTCCGGCGGTTCCTCCTTCTTCTCAGCACTCCCTTTGGGTTTAGTGCTGCTGGCTGCTTTAGACTTCTGTGGAGAATGCAGCATGAGATGCGTTTCATGCTCTTTGACTTGCTGTAACAGTTTGATAAACGAGGGGGGAGGTCCTCGAGTGATATTATCGCGAATCATGTTTGCAATAGGGTGAGTAGGACTGGACCCCCGTAGGTATTGTTTGCGGAGGTATTCGTCCATCTGGGAGGCGGTCAAGTATTTATGATGCAGCAGGGGTCCCAGGGAGATTTGCACGCGGTGGATATAGGCAGACAAATCTTCTCCCTCCTTTTGGTTAATGGCCCCATCATCCTCGGTCGCGCTATAGGCCTCGACGAGAAACTCGATCATCATACGAGCTGTCAGGTCGGGATACTGCTCTCGGTTGATGCTGATCAAAGTGGATACCTGGGGTCTCAAGCACTCCATGAGCCGTTGGCGTTTCACTACATCGGTACAAGACCATTCTTCCATTACTCCCCTAGTATGTTCCTTCCAAGGATCTATCCCAACCTCTCCCGTGGGCACAGGTAGAGTCCCCAAGAAGGCCTTTAATTTCCAGTAACTTTGAGAATGCGTGGCTAGTGTAAGTGCTTCTTCTAACGGCGGTAAGCTTGAGGGAGTGGTTAACTGGTCTATCTTGTCATTGAGTTTCTGCAGCATGTCACTACGCACCCCCGCTTCTTCGGTTGCGCTAGACCCGGGATAGCTACAGTCTGATGGGTAGCTACCCGCCTCGCTCGCGGGGTAATGAGCAAAGGGGAGCGTAGGGTCATCGTCACCTGGTTCCCCCACAGGGGGTTCCCGAATGGGATAGACCAAGGGGCTGCCGCCGGACGGAGAGTTTGGAAGCGGCAGATATTGAGGGGCGGCAGGCTCGAGGACTACTAGATCTCGCCGACAATCTACTAGCAAGGTGTTCCACTTAGCATCTTGATCTATGAGTACGTCTACCAGGCGAGCTTTTGCAAAACCCGGTAGTTTTCGTAGGGCCGTTTGCAATGTCTCTAAGGGTAGGGCCATGGGTACTCGGGTCACAGCCACTGCGCGGTGGGTGGGCGTGCGCATTTGTCGTGCCCAGTCGCATATTTCCTGACGCAGTCGTGAAGGGGTTAAGTGCACCCGCAACCCCCCCGCAAGTCCTAAACTCACACCAAGGGCCAAATACCCCCTTCACCCACCCCCGCTACCCACAATAAAGCGGGCACGGTGGGTTAACCCCTTCATTGCCTTAGCGGCTATCAGCTATGGTAATGAAGCAGCATTTCTGTATTTTAATAATATTGTGCAGGAGCATTGATTTGTGGCTCAGGGAACCCCCTGCTCACTGTACAATATTATTAAAAATACAGTCATGCTGCTTCGTTACCGTAGCACATAGCCGCAAAGGTAAGGAATGAGTGTTTATTTATATATGTGTTTTATTCATAGTGTAGATGTGCAGGGGGTCTCCAGAGCTTAACCGCTGTGGTTTTAGGTCCGGGGACCCCCTGCTTCCCGAGATACAGGCCCCTTTATGGGGTGCCGGTATCCCTCTGCTTTGTTTACATGCCGCGGTCACGTGATCGGGAAGCAGGGGGTCCCCGGACCTGAAACCAATGCGGTTCAGCTCCGGAGACCCCCTGCACATCTACACTATGAATAAAAATGTATTTTAAATAATTTTTAATGTGCCGATGTTTGCGCAGAGAGAGCAGCGGTTCTCTCTCTGCTGCAAACACATCTCGCCAGGGGACGGCCTATAGTATCATTGATGTGCATATACAGTACTGTATGTGTATGTTAGGGGTTATAGGGGTTGTTGTTATACAATATATACTGTATATATACAGTATATACTGCATTACAATTCATGAATTTCTCGGCTTCAAAGACAACAGCTCGCAAACGCCCCCATGCGTTTTTACACGGCATTGCAGTATTGCAGCCAGCGGGAATAAAATGCTTAAATCACAGCCGCGAAAATAAAGCAATACACCCCGGGAGAAAACGACACAAAACCGCAGATAACCGGGATAATCTGAAATTCGCGGAGCTAGCCGAGTTAGAATAAAGTTGGTTTTTAGTGTTTATTGCTGCTGGAGCGTCCGTTTTTGACCTTTGCCTACCTGAGTATTGCTTGGAATGCTGGGGGTCTATTCTGACTACACATTGTGTTATATTTGGACTTCCTTGCTGATTGTATATGTTTAGTGGATCTTTAAGTATCAGGACATATTTATTCATCCTAGCACCTCACAGGGTCCACTATATTTCACCTTTGTGGCTATATGTATTATATGCATTATTACTTCTTTAGCCATTCAGGTATTCTGCTGTTTGTTACACTTATTTTCCCCAGTTAGTATTAATTCCTTTTTGCCTGTTATTTTGTGTGTTATATCTTGCAGCATATATAGTGTTTTTTCACAGCTGCATTACTTACAGGTTTTTTAGAGATTATTTTGTGTTTTGGTATTTCCATTTATCTTTTTGAGTTCCTATTTACTTTAGGATCGGCTGATCTATATCACATTACTAGGAGAATTTTCTTTCCCCTGGTTTTGTTATGTTCTATTAGGACTCTCATTATTTGGTTTTTCCATATTTGGTTTTTTTTTTGTGTTTAGTTATTCTAAGTTTTATTTTACAGCAGTTTATCTTATATGTGGTATGTTTATGAGTTTGTCTTTTGTGTTTTTATTTTTTGCATTGCTAATAAAGTCCATTTTTCTATTTTCATAATATTTTTGAGTGCTCCAGTTTTTGACCTTTTTTCCTCTTTTGTTCGTATATATATATATATATATATATATATATATATATATATATATACATACATATATATATATATATAAAATCCACCAACAACCTCTATACTCCCCTAACATACAATTCATTTATGTAATTTGGGGGATGCACAGCAATAATACTATAGGCAGGCGGTGGCCCTCGGGTGTTCCCCGCAGGTGTCCCCGCTTGCCTGCAGTACCAATTCTGTGCCCCCAAAAAATTATTTCCAAACACATAAATACTTATAAATAAATACATCCCCCAGCCCCTAACACATACAGTATATAGTAATGGGCAAAATTAATATTATCCACATATGGATAACAGTGCATTTGCCCATTTAAAATACATAAAGCAGAATAAATACAATAAAGACATATTGCAGTCTCCCTTGCCCGAGTGCCACGATGAAGGCCATCCTCATCTTCATAACCGTCCTTGTCCACCTCCGATGCTGCAAAACATACACAAGAATAAAAAGAGCCAATGTAATGTCCCCTAACCCCTTAATCACCTTAGCGGTCATTAACCGCTATAGTAATTAAGGGGTTAACCCACCCTCACCCACCACTCACCGGGAGGCCTAAACTCCCTCCTCCACTACCCACCCATGAGGCTAACCACCCTCACCCACTACCCACTGGGAAGCCTGCCCACCCTGGCTTGGGGCAATATCCCCTTCTCTCGCTACCCACAATAAACATCACTATATTTAATAAGCAATACATAACCCACCCACCCCCTGTGCCCCCACATAAATTCATGATTTTTATTCTTTTACATACAGGGTTAATATCCCAGTCCCACGGGAGTCCCAGGTTGTCCCGATGGGTGTCCGCAAGCCCCACAGTGTACCAGTACTCCAGGGTGGTCCCTGCCAGGCACCGTGGGCCCCAAATGGGGCCTCCACGGGTGGGCCCGTGGGTTTCTGGGGGGTCCCGGGTCAGCCCCACAGGTGTCTGAGGGTCCTCGGGTGGTTCCCATGGGGGCCTGGGGCCCTCGGATGGTCCCTATGGTTCCGTGAGGCCCCCACAGCTGTGGGGTGCCTGGTTCTACCCCGCAGGTGTCCCCCGTGGGTCCGCAGCCTTGTACCCATGGGCATCCGGGGGGTCCTCAGGAGGTCTACAGAGGTCCCCGCAGAGCTAAGGAACCAACCCTGAGGCCCGCCGTCGCTTCTTCCGCCGCCGTCGCTTATTCCACTGCCGCCACTTCTTCTGCCGCCGCTGCCATGATCAGGTAGGCATTGGGGAGGGGGTTGATGAAGGGGACTGCTGAAAGGGACTAGGGGAGATGATGAGCGGGACCACTGAAAGGAACTGGGGGAGATGATGAAGGGGAGGGACTGCTGAATGGGACTGGGGGAAATAAAGGGAACTGCTGAAAGGGACTGAGGGAGATAATGAAGGGGGGAATGCTGAAAGGGACTGGGAGAAGATGATGAAGGGGGGATGCTGAAAGGAACTGGGGGAGATGATGAAGGGGGACTGGTGAAAGGAACTGGGGGAGAGGATGAAGGGGGACTGGTGAAAGGGACTGGGGGAGATGATGAAGGGGGGGCTTCTGAAAGGGACTGGGGAGATATTGAAGGGGGGTGGTTGATGACGGGAATAGCTGAAAGGGACTGGGGAGATGAAGGGAGGGCTGCTGAAAGGGACTGGGGGAAATGATGAAGGGGGTGGGTGATGATGAGGAGGACTGCTGAAAGGGACTGGGGGAGATGATGAGGGGGACTGCTGAAAGGGACTGGAGGAGATGATGAAGGGGGGACTGCTGAAAGGGACTGGGGAGATGATGAAGGGGGGTGGTTTATGATGAGGGGTGCTGAGGGAGATGAGGAAGGCTGCTGGGGGGAGATGATGATGAAGGGTGCTGGGGTAGATGATGAAGGGTGCTGGGGGGATATGTTGTTTTGTGCATTTTTGTATGTCTGCGGTCTCACCAATTTTATTCAACAATGTTGTCCTGCCTAGTATTTTAAATGTAATTTTGTTTCAAGTAAACATCGTAAATACATTTATAATTTTGAATAATAAATGCTGTTTTACCCGTGCCGCCCAAATCTGTTTTCCTTTGAGCATTTTGGCCCTTCTCACTTTACAAGTTGTGCAGGCCTGCCTTAGAGGCTAACCGCAAAGGTAATGTAGAGGTTAACTACCAGTTCCATGTTTATTGTGGGTAGCGGGGGTGGTAGTAGGTGGTATTTGGCCCAAGGTGGGTGTTGAGGCTTTGCGGGGGTGGGGGGGGGTTGTGGGGTGGGGGGGGGTTGTGGGGTGGGTTAGCCCCTTCATTACCTTAGAGGTAAAGATAATGAAGGGGTTAGCAAGTCCCGCTACCAACCAGGTAGGCATAAACACCCACCAAAGGCCAAATACCACCTTCACCCACCCCCACTACCCACAATATACATTTAAAAACACAAAAACCCTACTATCCACCTCCTCTACCCCCAACAATATGACAATGTTTTCTCATGGTGGATCTTTACTTCCTCTATTATAAGTAGTGGGAAATATTATCCTATCATTAGAGCATCTCCTTTGTCCAACAGGTGGTACTTCCCTTTTACAGGCCTCCTCAAGTGAGGATCTAGCCATAAAGTGTTCTTTCATATCTGAGATAGCTGGGCCCAGCCGTTCTGGTCTTTCTGTAATCCTTCAAATTCTCACCTTTTTGTTAGTTAGGAAGTGCATTAACCAGGGCCGGTGAATTACAGCTATCGGCCCTACAGTAAGTACAGCATTCCTATCTGTGGTAATGTACCGATGCATAGATATATTCTGATTCAAAGTGTGCCATAAACAAGTTAGCATAGGCTGGTGCCACATTACTGCCTATTGCAGTTCCCTTGATCTGCAAATAATACTGCTGCTGAAACTTAAAATACATTTTGTAGAATATACAGTATAATAGCAGCAAAATGTACTCAGTGGGTACGGAGTCTGCAGAATGAAATATTAATGCTGCCTGAACCTCTAGACCTTCATTGTGCGGTATAATGGTGTATAGACTAGCTACATCCATGGTAACCATAATAACACTATCATTGGACTTTGGGATAGCTCTTAATTTACTCAGAAAATCTGATGTATCCCTAAAATAAGAAGGCACCCTATAAACCACTGGCTGTAAGATTTTATCCACATAAATCGCCAATGGCTGACTAATAAAATGTGTAGCAGTAATGATACAGATGCAGCGGCTGTTATTGAAACACTTGCGTATACCTCGGAATACCCATGTCATGGCACGGGATTTCTTCCAACTGTACCGCCTGAGACGCGAGTGCAGGTGAGTGCAGAAAATGGCATTTTAGTGTTCTGGTTTTTAAACACCTGAAATTGACACAGTAGCACAGTACAGTACACATTTCAATTAATTCATTTCATTGCATTTAATTGCACATAATCCATGAAATTCAAACAAAGCAACTGCGATAAACACGTGTGCTTGGGGTGATTTGTGTTTTAATGCACTGTGGAGTATAGCAGCGCACACGAAAACGGCGCCGTGATTTGTTCGAATAATAGCCGCTGCATCTCTAGGTCTCCCAGGGAGTCTAACCATACTCTTGTGAATTTTAGGCAGCATGTACAGTACAGTAGTATACCGGGCATTTGGAATGTTCCTGTAACAGGGGACTTATCCCTGTTCAGTAATGTGCCTTTTATCTAGCAGTGTGATAGTTAATTAATAAACACCACCTGCCTGATTAGATTGCTTACAAAAGCCTGCCTTTGAGACAGGAAGTGACTCCTTAGCTCTGACAGAGAGCTGACCTTTGGAGACAGCACATGTCTTGAGCTCTGCCCAGCATAGCTGATTGCAAGTCACCAAACAAGACTTCTAAACCTGGATGCTGATATTTTCTGTGCACGCACGGGTGCGGTTCCAGGAGAGCAGAGAAGCTTACTCTACAGAAGCTAACAGATAAGACTTTCATTATTAGGAGACTGCTTATATCTGCTTATTTTCATGCTATGTGTTTGGGGTTGGGAGAAATGCTTAACTAATGGAGATGTGAACTAATTGCATAGGATTTCACTAGAAATACTCCCAAGTGAATGGAAGCTTTGTTCCCCCCCCTGTGTTTGGATAATTTCCTGATGAAAAGGAACAGGCACAATAAAGCCTATTATAATTTCACATTATAAAGCCTCCTAATTGTGTACATCTGTGAACGTCCGTCTACAGTTCCATATAAAGGAATTCAGCCTCTTTCTCTGATAACAAACGGTTACTAAGGCCCATTGCAATGATTCTTTAATTTCACGAGCATATTCGTGTGTAGGATCTCTAGACAGTTTAATATAACTATTGGTATCAGAGAGTTGAAGTAATGCCTCTTCCTTATATTCCACATAATCCTGGATTACAAGCGCTCCCCCTTTATCTGATCTTTTGACAAGGATGTTTTTACTCTCTGTTAATGCTCTAAGAGCAGCTTTTTCATTAAGACTCATATTGTGTGATTTTCTAGTGCTACATCTAGCATACCTAGTTACTGTATATCAGCTTTCACTAAATGAATATAGTTACTTATCGATTGATTTCTAATAGGAGGGATGAAGATGGATCTCAACTTACATTCCCTTGTAGTTTTCTCCGTTTCAGGTATATGCGTAGTAGTTGTTTCCTGTGCCACCTCCCTCGTTCTGGAAGAAAATAAAGATTTTATATTCAAGTTTCTTTCAAATTTAAAAAGATCAACTTCTACATTAAAATCATCATAATTAACAGTGGTAACGTAGGAAGGTCTTTTTGATAAGACTGACATTTCCATATCAGTCAGTTTGTGTTGTGACAAATTAGTCACCAAAGAGTTCATATTCATGTTCTGGTCTGTGCGCATAGTATTGGGTGATCTCTTGCTTGGCCTCTTCCCCACCTGAGGTTTTTGAACCTCCTGTAGCCTGGCACTGTCCTAAAAAAGGAAGCAGACTTGAATCCCTCAGTAATTCAGCAGAGGAGTGGCCATTGGAGTCACTCGTAACAACATCCCTCACAGGTGGTTGTTTGTGTCCCCTTGGTTTCTGTCTTGTCTTGCCTTCTGGTTTCTGCCAGAGGTACTGTAAATGCGTCCGTCCTTATAATCACTGACAACTTTTTTAAACTTCTGTTTCTTAAAGTGTAGCAAGTAGCTTTTAAACTTCTGCAATCGTATCTTCAATTCCTCAAAAGAGGGAAGAATATTTCAGACTCACTGATTAAATCTGATGATAGAAAATGATTATCAAACTGTATGTTTTTTAAGTCAGGGCAAGCCCGGCAATTTCAGGTGTTGCAATTGCTCCATATGCAATAGTTTATGTATTAGGGATACATTTTGTCATCCATATTCTGGTGAGAGCATTAAAATTAAACATAGGATTATTGTAGATCCACACATGTAGTGTACTTCCTCAGATGCCCCTGTGGGTTAATCTAAGTCGGTAAGATGACGAGGATGTTGAAACAACGTTTTATAGAGCACAAGAGTGTCATTAAAAAAGGCACTGAATATCCGATATCAGCCATGAGAGTCATGGGTATCAAAATTATACCACCATTATAGGGAGCCTTATATAGGGATACTGACCTCGTTAAGGAGGGAAGCATATTGGATATGTCATTTACGGGGAAGTATTGGAGGTGAACTCAATAAGCAATGGAACCTTACTGTTAAATGTTTCCTTGGCAGATGTTGACTGTGTTGCAGCAGTGATGGACCTGCGCCTTATACCTCTATCAGCTTCGGTTCATATTGAATTACTGATATGCATGTTGGAAGATTTATTATTATACAGTAGATGGTTTATTATAAGTTCAGTCTCTGTGACACTTCTGTTTATGTGTGTTATGTGTTTGTTAGTCTTTGTAGTATGTAGTGTCTTATGGGTTCTATTTATTCTATTATGTCCACTTATTTGTCACTGTTTTCCCATTGTATGTACACTATTTAGTCATAGATGTTTGAGTAATGAATGCTCTTATGGGTACTTTACCCTTTATTTATGGGAATATATTGTGGTATTTTATATGCTGGGAGTAGGTTCTTTAGTTTGTTTTTCATCACAAAGGGGCTCTGCCATGATTGTGTCATTGTCACCCAGCTGCTAGCGCTATTCCCATATACAGCGTCCTGTTGCTATTACTAGCACTGTGTTCAGTGCCTGGTTGCTATGCCAACTGGGGGGAGGCAGTTTCAGATCTACCGTGATGAGCGGCTGTCATGATGTTGTGCCACATGCTGGTGCCGGCTCACACTAATGTGAGCTTTGTGGTGTGCATGCGTGGACCTCCGTCGTGGCCGTGACTTCACGAAGGAATCTGTTTTTGCGCCGATGCACAGCTGAAGTGACCCAAATGTATTTTTTTTTAAATATAAAATATTTTACCAGGAAGTAATACATTGAGAGTTACTTCTCGTTTTCACGTATGTCCTGGGCATAGAGGATGATAAATAATACATGGTTACATAAGTGAACAGGGTATACAGTAAATTATATACAAGACGTTGCATGCACCGTTAGAGATAATATATATTATAGGCGTATGTAACAGTTACCGACCAGATTAAAATGTGAGACAGCTTCTATTTTTTTTTATTTAATGAACTTACAGTAAACTGTTGGTGGTTATGAGAGTCTCCAGTTTTCGGGTGCACGGTAAGAGAAGGAGGAGCGGCCGTATAATTTGCTGAACCATGGGACCATGAACAGACTTTTGGAGTCAGATCTCAGAAGATAAGTGCTGCATGTGGTAGGGGTGAGGAGCTTGTTCAGATAGATGGGTAGCTTGCCCAGAAAGTATTTGAAGGCAAGACAGGAAAGATGAACTTTGCGCGTAGACTCAAGTGATGACCAATCTAGTTCTTTTAGCATTTCGCAGTGATGTGTGTTGTAGTTGCATTAGGCTAAAGCCCCGCTCCCTCAGTCAGCGCGCCCGCACTGCAGACAGGCGGCCCGCTGAAAGGCACAGACCACGATATGCGGTCTGTAGGGAGCCGGGAGCCGGAGCGGGAGGGGGGCGGGAGTGGGAGGGGGGGCTCATCAGCGCACCACGTGACGCGTCACCGCTCGGGATCACAATTTTCTTGCATCCCCTGGCGGCTGACGTGTCACAGCACGTTGTGAGCCGTGCATTGAGGGGGGACTGGGACCGGCTAGGAAAGGATACCCCTGCTGGTGAGGAATGCGCACGTGGCCGCGCACGCCGCCGGACGCAGGGGGACCAAAGCCTTAGAGAGCAAAATGGCATATTGAATATTAGAGGGTGTCAAGTTTGCTAAGGTGGGTTTGGGGTGCCGAGCCGAATACGATGTCCCATAGTAGATGATTGGCATTAGCATCTGCTGTGCGATACACTTTCTGTTCCTGTAAAGTGCACCTAGTTTGGCATAGGTTTTGGATGTCAGGGATGTCAGCGGCAAGCGGCTAAGATAATAAAGTTGTTTTAATATACATTGTATTACTAGTGTAGATATGCAGGGGGTCTCTGGAGCAGAACCGCGTTGATTTGAGGTCATCCTGAATGTTAAATGGGAGTAAAACCATATGCCCAAGTTTTTAAAACTAGTAACAGGAGTTAGTGTGGTGTCAGCATTGGTTCTGATCTGGAGCTCCAGAAGCTTTAAAGCTTTTGGAAGCTTTAAAAATTTAGTCTTGGTCCCAAATACCATTGTTACAGTCTTTTCAGTGTTTAAAAATAGTTTGTTTCGGGAAATCCAATTTTCAAGTCTCAAAAAGTCCGATTGAAGTATGTGTTCAAGGTTGCAGAGGCTAGGGCTGTGTGCATATAAGATTGTGTCATCTGCATACATGTGTATTGAAGCTCCCTTACAACCTGTAGGAAGATCATTGATGAATGAAGAGTCGGGGCCCCAGAACAGGTGATATCCAAGGGGTTGGAGTTAGAGCCTGAGATGGACACATGTTGGGATCTACCTGATAGGTAGGAATTAAACCAGTTTAAAGCATGTTTATCTATTCCAGAGCACTGGAGTTTGTTAAGCAAGATAACATGATCAACAGTATCAAAAGCCTTTGCTAAATCTAGGTATATTGCACCAGTGAGTTGTTCCCATTCCATTCCACACTGGATTTCATTGCAAACTTTTAGCAGGGTAGTTACGTGGAGTGTTTGGGGCAAAAGCCAGATTGGAATTGGCTGGGGAAATTTGTCTTGGTATTGTAATCGTGTAATTGGGAGTGAACACATTTTTCCATAACTTTGGATAGTATTGGGAGAAGAGAGGTTGGCCTGTATTTTGAGACAGTGTTTTGTCCCCAGTTTTAAAGATTAGGACAACTCAGCAGTTTTCCAGGTCTTAGAGATATGGCCTGCAGACAGGATAGAGTTGACTATGGAAGCAATTGGTTTGGCAATGGCTGGGGCACCAAGTCTTAGGAACTTAGATGGCAGTAAGTCAAGTTCACATTGGCATCTTAGTTTTAATTTGAGGAGCACTTGTGTAATCTCCTTTTTCGGATACTGGGACAAATTGAAAATTGTGGGCAGTGTTGGGAGAGGGTGGGGCTATAGGGGTACTCACAGAATGAGATTCATGTTTGTGGTTTGGGTTGCGTTTCACTGATACTGTAAGTTAGTAGCACACCCCACAAAGTAATCATTGAATGCATTTGCAATGTCAGTAGGGTTTGTCAGAGTAATATCCTCCTTAGTGATATTACTTGGTTGTTGATGGTTAGAAGGCTGTAATATATTGTTGATAACCATCCAGAAGTTAGCTTGGTTTGATGTATTCTGGAGAAGATTGTCAGAGTAATATTCTACTATTGCGTGTCTTGTTTGCCTTATGCACATGTTCCGCAGGCATCTGTAGTGATTGAGATCCTTGGTAGTGCCAGTTACTTTGTAGCTTTTCCACAAGGCATCCCTGACCTGGAAGAGTGATAGAGTGCTATGTCAGTTGTAACTCACGGTAATTACTCTTATTCTACGTGGCGGAGCATGGGTATCACAGAGTTTTAAGAACTCGGATTGGAAATAGTCGAGCGCAGAATCGGGGTCAGGAATTAAGTTGATTCTGTAACAAGGGCAGTTGGTAAGGTCAGCCAGAAACTGTTGTGGGTTAAAGTTTCTAAATGTTATAGTGAGAAGAACTTTTGGGCTTGATCGAGGTGGTTTAATTTTCACTATTGCATGGTCACTGAAAATGCCCAGAAGGATGCCATAGGATTTAATTCTGCTGGGATTTGAGGAAAGAATCCAGTCTAGCAAGGATTGGTTGGGAGATTTCAGGTGTGTCCGTGTGGGTTGGGAAATGTGTTGCATTATGTTAAGTGACTTGAGTTGTATCTGGATTTTGTGGTTTTTAGTATCGAGCCAATTGAAGTTGAAATCCCCAGGAACTAGCAGCTCACTCTTCTCATTCTGAGAGGAAATGGAGCCAAAAAACTGGGTAATATCAGTCATGGACTGTAGAGGGGCTTTAGGGTGGCGATAGATGCCAGCAACCAAGATGAGCTTAGCAAAGGGGAGGCAAATTTTGCCAACTAGGATTTCAAAAGCGGATGGGCTTGGGGGGCAATTTAACAGTGTAAATTGTAAGGTGTCTGCAACATAAAATAACACCCCTCCTCCTCTCTTTGACCTATCTCTCCAAGAAATGGAGTATCCCTGAATGGCAATATTTGCATCGGTAGTTTTAGGGGTTAGCCATGTTTCTGTGAGAACTATGGCTTTGGGTTCTCAAGATGGGTGAGCATGGGGATATATATTTGTATGTTTTTGATATGTCTGTCAGCCTTCATCTTGACAAAGACTGTGTGACAGTTGAAACGTTGGTTGTTTCATTGCTGAATACATTTCTAATAGAGAACACTTGTGTGCCTTGATTAGTCCTCTCTCCATGTGAATCTATTGGGACGACTCAGAACAATCCCTCTTATCCATTAAAATAAACCATTGAGTCCTAGATACATAACATATGGTCAGTTTGTTTCATAGAAAGCTCATATCATAGACAATATGTATTAATTAGAAACCAGGATGATTAGCTAATTAGAATAGAGGCGTTTCAATATCAGTATCTGGAAGGATACGTCACAATTTCTGGAGATGCCCCAGCGAAATGCATTGAATTCATTGCATAGCTTTGGGAACTGGAGTGAGCAGTGCCGATAGCTGAACCAGCCTAGCCCAGCTGATCCAATCATTGTCACCGGAAGGGACGTAGGACAATGGAAGAGCATCAGAGCAAGCAGGAACTGACGAGAGAGACACTACCTACCGAGAGTCCCTTTCATGCTAATGCACATTTTTTATACTGTATGCCAAATGTGAGTGCACATTTTTACCTGTTTTTATAATGGATAAGATTTGTAGACCTATATATATATATAGACCTCTACCCTATTTCCTATGCACCATGGGATTTTATGTTATTTGAGGTACTTTTAGAGAGCGATAAGCATTTCTTGTGTTTGTATAAGATTTGTAGACACAAGGGCTTACGCTTGAGGCTTTACCACTATTCATATACTCCTCCTATTATAATTCAGTTTTACGGATTTGGATTCAGATTGCAGGTTCGGATTTCAAATTCGTCGGACGGATTTTTAATTATAGGAACAAAAATGAATCAGCTTTTTTAAAACTAATCCATGGAAATCCACAGCTTGAAGGAACTGGACAATCCGCATTGGATTCGGATTTAGGCGGAAAATACACCCATCTCTATAAAAGCTTATACTCCATTTACTTAAATACCCACAAAAAGTCACTTATATTCCATTTGGAGAGAATACATTTGAAAGGCTTTGAAAATGTGCAAATTGAAATAATTGTAATGTATTTAGCATATTTAAATTAGCATATTACCCAGGTACAGTATCTTTGCTGTGTTCGTCGGTATCTTACCCTGCAGAGTGACTCTATTTGAAGTTATATACTGTAAGTACAGTAAAGCCCTCTATTTCACGGTCTGGATTAAACATACTAGTCAAAAGTGCAAAGTTCTGGTGAAGTTGTCAGATTTTTGCAAATTGTTTGCTAAGTTTTAGGTACACTTTTTTTTTTTTTTTTAATTTATAGAAACTTCACGGGACATGTTTGGAGACATTCACACATCTAAACTAATGAACTTACAGCTTTTTTCAATCTGTGGGTCAGTTATTGGGGTTTATGTTACATTGGAAGATATTAAGGCTTACTGTAGGTGGGTGATGATCCTCCAAATATTGTTCGCCCAATAATGTGGTCGTGTACTACAGAGTGGTGTTGTGGAATAAGTAGCATTCATCTTTATATTGTGAGAATTGTAATTATCTATATTTAAATTCATAGTTTAGCCTGATGTGATTCTTCATTAACACTGTGAATCCTTGTTATGAATCCTTGTTACTCAACACTGGTAATGTTTCATGTGAAGGTGAAAAAGTTGTAGAATTTATGGGGTATATTACTATAACATTTGGAACAAGAGTTTACAAAAGTAGACCTATTTGGCCAAACAGCCCCAATTCACCAGCATGGCTGATGGTTAATAAACTGATTTTATAAGAGAGTCAAGCAAAGATGTTGTTTAGTGAGGGTGGAAGGCTGTAGGAATGAGGCACGTTTAAGGGGTCAAATGCCCTTGCCTGTGGCAGAGTTCATATTCCAGGTTGGGTCCCAATTATTTGGTGAGTTGAATTGTAACCGTTGGTATACAGATGTAGCCGGAATAGTGTTCTTGTGATCGCGGGTGAAAATCAGGAAAACTGTGGCACTGGAGGAGGTGGCTGCTGCGACGGTGCTGTGAGGGGTCCATTCTTCATTATGTATCCTTTGAGGTTACGGCAACGAGAATAATAAGTCTGACTACATCTGTAACCATAGGTCATTCCCCTTCTGAGTAATTTCATTTGGGGAGTATTCACAATTATATATATATAATATTCTCTATATATATATAATATAATATCTATATATATATATTATATATGTATATATATAAAGCAGAAAATAGCCGTGTTAGTCCAGTTGCGATAATGCAGAATAAATGACTCTTCAGTATTAGTGATACCTTAAATTATCCTGCTTTCCTCGATTCTTATCCACACTTTTCTCTCCCCCCCAGCACCCCCCCCCCCTCCCCCCCTTTTCTTTGTCACTGTCCCCTGGCTTCAAACACTTTTAACACCCTACCTTATCTACAGTACATATCTGTTGTTTTTTTTTCTTCTTCCTCTCTCTACACTGTTTTAGTCATTGAATCCTTTGTATATCATTATTGCGACCTGAAGAAGAAAGGAGAACTCTCGAAAGCTTGTCCTATGACATAAATTGTTAGTCCAATAAAAAAGGTATCACCTAATACTGAAGAACTCATTTATTCTGCACTATATATATATATATTGCGCTAGTCCTGAGTTCTGGGCAACACAAGCTGCGGCAATGCTGTGTGCTGAAGACCACTGATAGGCAGACTGGAAAGGTTATCTGGTTTTTATTTTTATTATCTTTTGTTTGTGAAGAGCCAACATAATATATTCTGCAGTGCAAAACAATGGGCTACAGAGTTATTTACAGTATTTTTCATAAGCAAGTGAGGAAAAAAATTCACAAGCATATACAAAGATTTAATGGGGGCCCTGCTCGAAGAGATTTTATAATCTAGAGGGACTGAGGGACAATGTTGAAAAAAAAAAAAAGCTATGGTTGCTCTTATAGAATAAGGTGTGCCTCAGGTTAGAACATGGTAAAGTCTGACAGTTGAATCCATTAAGGTTTTGGTAATTGTGGGGGGAGGAGGGATGTGACATAGGGTGGAGATATTTCCAGTCACAAGCTGGTCCCAATGGGGTTGGAGGGGGAGTGGGGTTGGATGTTAGAGGTATGGTGAGTAGGCTTCATTGAAAAGGTGAGGTTTCTGGGAGTTCAGGAAGCCATTGATCTAATTAAATAGAGCTGGGGACTTATTTCCCTAAAGAAACTTTTATTTCATTCAAATGGATGGGTGGGGATGGGGAGGAGGGAATTAATAATGTATTATATTACTACATTTAAACAGGATTTTCATGTTTTCATTCCAGTTTTAAAAGAGGAGATTAATTGAAGTATGGTATAATTGTTATCGGCAAGCCTTTAGGTCAAATAAGTTATGCCTCAACAAGCACTTCTTCAGTATAACATAGTCCATGCAATGCTATTATTTAAAAATAAAATGAACTTTAAATATCACAACTTTTTAATGCCAAACAATTATCTGATACATCACTGGGTCAAAAATTCACAACTTTAGTAAATGGAGGATTTCTATTGCTGCTAAATTTCTTAATTTCTAAATGTTTTTTTATATACTTGTAGCCGTGTCCCCTGTTACCTCAGGTGCCGGGGAGGGGGTTGGCTGCGGTCAGCGGGAGCACCACGGTGTACCCGGCAAGCGGGAGCCGCCAACTTCAATGTTCGTGCATGCGCAGGATGAGATATGCGCATGTGCAGTGAAACAGAAGTTGCAGCGGCCATTTTAGGTTAGCGCATGCACAGTGGAGTCTTTGCACATGCGCAGTCCCCAGAGTTGGCCATCTTAGGAGAGGCTCCACAAGGGACTACATGTCAATGGAGCCAGAGGGACATGCAGGTAGAATGTTGATACAGGCAGTTACTGGCAGTTGCTGGCTGTTACTGGCAGTTGGGAGAACCATTGAGGTACAGTAGTGTCCAGGGAGCAGTGCTCACCTGGACTAGGACTAGGTTTGTCCCTTAGGTTCCAACTAGGTCCTAAGTCCTCTTTTAGATTGTGGCTGCTACAATATATGGAAGACCCCAGACAGGGACGCTACCCTTAAGCCTTATAGTGTAAGATGTAGCACAGTGAAGAGATGCCACGTGGTGAGCTGCAGCCTGCGGTCTGAGATCAGACCACAGACAACTATAGACATTAAGGGACACCCCCCAGCTGGAGCTCCCTCAAGAGGTGGACACCTATGTGGACCAGAGAGAGGATTCAATAGACATCGTGGGATCAGATGGATCCTTTTTGCTCATTCTGAGGTACCTGGGTACAGGAGTGCCCAGGGAGGTAAAGTGCACCAACGGTCCACAGGGATAGTGCAACTCCCTATACTTGGGTGGGACTGACTCTCATTGGGGGAGGACACCAGGGGTATTGGTACTCTATGTACTTTGGGGGATACCCACCCTGTGTTGTTATTATTGTTATTGTGCTGTTAAATGTGTTAGTAAAGGTAAGTAGTCATACCTGTGTGTGTGTGTCTTTATTCATTGACTACATTGGTTCCTGAGAGGGGATATCCTGCAGCGCTGGTTGAGTCACTGTATACTGATATAACGCTATCACCCCAGGCTCCCAGTAGCGGAGGATTAGGCATTCTGTACACTAAACAGGTATTCAGCACACGTAGTTCCCTTACTCAGGGGCAAAGAGCTCTACATTTGGAGGTGCTGCTGAGATTCAGACCTGGGATGCACAATTTAAATTTAGATGTCCTATCCAGAAGGGAACATGTCCCTACCGTCCCGCCAGAGCATCCACGTGTGGACCCTGTGAGTCCCTATCATTCTGCCAGAGAGTCCATCTGTGGGCCCTATGACGTCAAGCATCTCCCCGCCATGTGTTCACCATTAGCCAGGTGCCAGTGTCACTGCCCTTGCTTGACCTGCTCGACACACTGCGACAGATACCGGGGTTTACTAAAGCCCTTATAATACTGTAGATGCAAAATGGAGTATGGTCCAAGTTGCCGCTGTGATATGCCCCACATTTCTTACAGCTCCCCGAACCTCCACCCAGCGGAAGTCCACTTATATACCGCAAACGCAGCGCCAAAACAGAGGCACGTAGTTTCAACCCCAAACGCAAGAGAGTGTCAGGTGCCCACATCTGTCCCTCCCCCAGGGAGCCCTAGCCAGAATGAACCTGGCAATTGATGGTCCAGACAGAGCCACCTCAGTACCCGCAGTTCAGATGTAGCTCAGATATTCGCAGGAGCCCTACAGCAACTGAATGTGATAATAAGTCAGCTGGCCCCGGTCCAACCATACCACAAGTTGAAAGCCTTCTCTGGGGTGCGGCCCACACTATTGGGAGGCCATTTTGCCGTTTCAGACCCCCGGAGTGTCCCGTGAATCCTCCAAGGGAGAGAGTAACGCGACTCCAGCAATGAAGACCCTAGTCCCCAGAACCTGTCCCGACAGACCTTCTCGGTGTATGCTTTGTGCACAGAACTGAGCTGGGATTTCCAGAACTAATGTTCTGATAGGGTCAGAGCTACCCAGTGGTGCCAGGAGGTCTGCCAGGACATCTGGGGATGAAAGGCCCAGAGGATGTTTAAGGTGTGATTCAATTATCCACATCCTCAGATCAAAGGGATGCAATGTGCCTGTCCATTTGGTCTATCCAGACTGGACGGAGTCTCTCACTGTGGGGGGCGTAGAGGGAAGCAGGGGCAGAGAGGCCATATTTTAGCTGCCCTTGGGTCCAGTCAGATGTTTAAGAAGCCCCGGTTTTGTTACTGGTTTGTCTCATATTGGTTGCTAGGGAAATTCCTCACGCTCCTGAAAGGGAGATAGAATTCTGGGAAAGGAACTGAGACGTTTTAAAAAACCTTACACATCTCAGATTTGGCAGTTCTCTAAGTTCTCTAAGTTTCTCTCAAGATTTTAAAGTTTTCCAGATTCTAAGCAGCAAGTGAATCTCATCTCTGTGGAGAGATAGGGGGGCTGTGGCGGTTGGAACTGCATGGTGGTTTCATTTCTAACACTTTTTAGGGTAAGCTTGGCGATAAGCCCCTACACCCAGGAAATTATAGGTTTTTCAATCCCAATTCCCCAAGTAAGTGTGTCTTTTTACTGTAAATTGTTTAACATTGTGTGTTTGCCTATTTTAAGTGAATAAATTACAATTTATTTCATTATCTTGTTTTGCTCCGTGAAATAATCCTGGTATAAAGGTGTAAATACCTTGTCTCCCGTGACAATTGTGACTTATTTTTTTAAGTAATTTTCAAAACTAAAATTTTAAGAATGCTTATTCTTTTTGCAATTTTTGTTATATTTCAAACTTTTTTTTTAGTAAGTTGCAAATGTTTTAATAATTGACAAACTGAATGATAACCAGTTCCCATACTGTATCTTTATTTACCATCAAAGTCTTCTAAATACAAAACTGATGCAACTGATGAAACAGCACTGGATTAACAACATAAACAGACTGCTGTTTTCAAATAAATATTTTCTTTGATATAGTACATTTGTTGTTACTGTATTTAATTATTTCTTTGTCCTAGTTGTGCATCTGGGAGACTTTGATAACTAAATGACCACTATAGTTTTCAAAAGTAGTCAATTAAAGGTTTTACTGTATGTATTTGAGAAGAAAAGGGCACTAGATTTATAAATGAGCAGATCTGTTTTATTTCAATTAGGAAGTTTAAATAAAAAATAGTAAGCTTGGGGAAGGAGGGCAACCATTTAATCAACTGATGAACAAATATAAGGAAGGTGTATTAAAGCAATTTTGGAGTAAAATTGACACAGTAAATATATATATATATATATATTATATATATATATATATATATATATATATATATATATAATATCATTTTCATCTTGTGTCCATTGGCATTCATTTAACATGGCCTTTTCCTCGTGTGCATCAGTTTGTGATTTCGGTATCAACAAGAGTTACATGACACATGTATTATAATTAAATGCATTAAAGTCTGGGGCAGTTTTCATCATTCTATTCACCTTTAAGTTCCATCAAAGAAAGCATAAGCTTCCTTGGCTAACAATGTCCATCATACTGTATGTAAGAAAATCTAACCTTATTTCAACTCTCAGAATAATGTTTTTCTTTCTTATGTTGCCAAATATTTACCAACTTTCTACTATAATTGCATTTAAGTTTGATTGACTTTCAGAAATTGTTCTTATGTAACTTTTCTTAAATTGTTACAGCACTATTTGCCATTAGTGTTGTTCTTGTGTACAGGATGTGTTCCACTGTTTGGTCATCTGTAATATCATTTGAATTTATTTATAGCTCATAATTACTAATTTTCTTTTTTTATGTCTACTTGTGTCCTGATCCAGATTCAAGCCTCGCGTTCTGGACCTGAATGTGTCAGTACCTGAATCCATTGTTTCATTAAATTCCATGTTCTGTAATAGTTATGTATGTTAGTTCTGCTTAGACTTAATGTGTGGCATGTAGTATACAGTAGTTACTGTACTTCCCTGTAGCTTTTCAATATCATGAAATTATCCTTTTGAGTTTTCATTTTATTCATAGACCATGCATGTTCATATGTCTTCATAATAGCTTTTCCATACACTGATTAATGTTTAAATATTCAGGATGTTTAATATGGAGAAAAGAAAAATACACGTGGCATCAGTTGTCTACTATGTATTTTTCTGGCCCTCTATAACATTTTGAATTAATATAGAAGCAATAAATCTCCTGCATAAACTGACTGTATCAAACATGGTTAGCCAATTCAAATAAAGTTACTTACCACACAGCCTTAACTGCTGCAACTAAGTGAATGAACTCCTTAAAATGCCTTAAATTTACTAAGCAGCAACAATAAATCTAAATTAAACAAACACTTTTTCCATTTGATAAAAATCTCAATTTAAGTTTGTGGGGATTTTTGTCTGAAAACAGCTGTACCTGCTCCATTGATGTATACAGTACACATCTAGAATAAGGCCCTTAGTGTTTTATAAGGCACAAATAAAGATAATTATTTTACAAACCAAACATATTTTCTTCATATAATTTGTTTCTAATTTTATTGAATTTTTACTGTCTGACCAAATTTGCATTCAGACTTTGCGCATTCAGTGAATGGAAAAGAAAACATAAAGTACTGAATGTTGTTAGTGAAAGTAGTGCTTTACTATGAAAAGTTCCTTTCTCAGTGCCTGTTTTTAGTTTGCAGATGTGCAGATGATCATTAAAATACATATACCGTAGACAATGAAGTAAATGTAAATCTAGATCCAATGACATGCTCAAAAGCATTACTTATACAAGTAGGCTAAAAAAAGTCACATTATAATGCATTGCTAGTCCCCCTGAAACGTATCAATATATTATTACATATTACTTATTTAAATATTTTCTTACTGTTTTTGCAAATTGAACTTTAAATATGTGTTACTTGTCTAATTTTTTTCATTAAACATGAGTTGTGAAAGTGTACCTCTCAACCTACCAAGAATGTATTTTGTTGTGAGACTACACAGGTTTTTAGGGGTGCTTAAAGAAAATTACATGACCCAATTTATTGAGGAACCAAACAGGGGATGGGCAATACTGGATTTGGTAATATCAAATAATGTTGAAGTAATAACAAATATTCAAGTCCGGAAACATTTGGGTGACAGGGATCATAATATGGTCTCATTTGAAATAACTGATCAAAAACCATATTATTTAGGTTCAACAAATACTTTAAACTTTGTAAAGGTAGATTTTATTAAACTGACGACTAATCTACAAGGAATACATTGGGATGATGTTTTTGGAGGGAAAAATGTGGAAGATAAATGGGCAGTCTTTAAAACATTGTTAGAAAAGCTCACTTATACCCTTGGGTAATACTGTAAATATAAAAGAAACAAGTCTAGATTAATCTGGCTAAATAAACAGGTAGAGGAGGAAATGGAAAAGAGGAGACAGGCATTTAGATTCTAAAAGTCAGATGGGACGGAGACATCATATCAGAATTAAAAGGAATGTAACAACAGTTGCAAAAGGACAAGGACATTATCAAAAATGGATAATTAAAATAGAATTGCAATAGAAAGCAAGATTAACCCTAAAAAAATATTTAAATACCTTAATACCAGAATAATAAGAAAAGAAAATATAGGACCCTTTCAGTGTGAGATGGGCAGGCACATTTTTAGTTCTTTCCCTCTGTATTTACCATGGAAAAGTCAATTGTACTACAGCTGAACCCCATTATAGCGCAACCCGTTATAACGCGAATTCGGTTATAACGCGGTTTTCACGTGGCTCCCGTTTTTTTTTAATTATTTTTTTTTTTTCATTATTTTTTTTTTTTAATTTCAAAAAAATTTTTTGGGTGGCTGGGCAAAATTGGGACAAAAACATCCCCCCTCCTGCTCACAGCCCCCCTGCTCACAGCCCCCCCTTGCTCCAAGTACACCATGCTACACAGTACCCCCCTGCTTACAGTACCCCCCTCTCTCACAGTATCCCCCCCTGAGCACAGTATCCTCCTGCTAAAAATATCCCCCCTACTCAAACAGTAACCCCCCTCCCGCTCAAAGTAACCCCCCTCCCTACTCACAGTACCCCCTTTCAAACACGGTGTTCACACGGTGTTCTGTGGGCGCTCTGTGCACTCGCTGCACTCGGTGGGGCTGAGGGCTGAGGGCCGTGTGTGCGCGCCATGACCGACTGTGTGTGTGCGTTGTGCGCGTGCGCCGTGCAAGTGTGCCGTGCACACCGTTGTGTGCGGCTTGTGAGATGTGGGCTGCCGTTCGCCTGCTCCTCTGCGGTTCCGGCGGTTTAATGACCCAGCGGGGTCATGTGACGTCACGGCATGGCAACGTGACGTCACATGACCCAACGTGACCCCGCGGGGTCATTTGACACCAGTAACCATGAGGACTAACTAATGTTCAAAATAAACATTACATAAAAGTTTATTATTAAAGGATTAAAAATTGAATAATAAGCAACACAAATGAAGTGCTAACATATATAATACAACAAAAAGTATGTAAAATAGAATAAAAACATTGTAATAAAGTGACACACAACAAACCTGACCTTTCTGCTCATGGTTATCTCTGTCATTGTTATCCTACACACACTGTGCTGTCTGAGAGCTAGTAAAATACTGTACATACTGTACTCAGGTAATTACTTAAGCCTCCAGATCAGTTGTTAAAAGCCTCAGGTTTTCAACACTAGGAAAAGGCATACTGAAGACCCCTGGCAGTAGAAATGGCGGAAACTTCAACCAGCGTAAGAGGTTTACTGTCAAGAAAAAAATTGCTGCGCTTGACAGAATAAAATCTGGAGTCACGCAAGCCAAAGTGGCTAGAGACCTAGGACTGAATGAGTCTACAGTTCGCGGATGGAAAAAGGAGGAGGAGAACTTCGTGATGCAGTTAAATCCAAAGAAACAGACGATGGACTGAAGCCTAATCGTTTGCGTGAACCTAAAGACAGCCAGTTGGATTAAAGCTATTTTTCAGTGGTTTGTCCAAGAAAGATCCGAAAGGCACGCCTCTGTCTGGACCCCATCTGCAAACGCAAGCCAAAAAGTTACAACCAACTTCAGGCAATCGTCAACCTCCTTCGCGGCAAGTAGTGGATGGCTAGATCGCTTTAAAAGGCGACATGGAATAAGGAAAACCGCTATATCAGGAGAGATACGGTCAGCTGAGATGAAGCTGCATGCTCGTACCCTGCCCAGCTTCAGAAGATAATTGAAGATGGTGGCTATACCGCAGAACAGGTTATAACTGCGATGAGACCGGACCGTGTTTCAAAATGCTACCGAATACCACTCTGGCCTGTACGAATGACGACAGTGTAACAAGGATTTAAACAAATGAAAGACAGAGTGACTGTACTTTTTTGTGTGAACCAAACTGGAAATCACAAACTGAAGCCACTTTGATTGACAAGTTTTAATCGCCGCGGTGTTCCACCATGTCAATATGGGTACTATGCCTTTTCGTAGACTTTAGCAAAAATGCACGGAAGACTGCCAGTATTTTCGAAAGGTATAGTTTCATCAACAGGTTTGTACCAGAGGTCCGTAAAAAACTTACGGCAACAAAGGTGGATACAAAAGCTTTGTTGTTACTTGATAACTGCCCTGCAACATCCCCCGGCCGATAGCCTAAAAGCGAGATGGAAAATACGGTCAGCTACTTGTCAAGAACACGACATCCAAATACAGCACACTGGATCAAGGCATTATTGCAACCTTTAAGATGAACTTTCGGAAAAACGTGATACTGCTGCGGCCAAGTTATTCGAGCATTTGCCCGTTCTTGGCCGCAGCAGTAGCTGGCGCGCACCGAGAGTGAAGGGCGCGCCGAGCACGGAAGAGCGCCCTCCGATCGGGGCGCCTCTCCTACCGCGCCGGGTCCGCGGGTCCCCCGGAACCCCTGCCGCGTCCCGCGATCGCGGGACAACCAGGCTCCTCGGGGAGCCTGGACGGGCGTGCAGGGGGGCACGCAGAAGACGACGGTGAAGCGCGTCTATGACGCGCGGCACGCCGAGGGGCGGCCATAGCAAGCCGGGAAATCTCCCGGCTTGCAGATCTGGCCCGCAGTGTGATAAGTGTGTCGGGTAGTGTACATCGAATAATCACAAGTGATGATTCAGTACGTCATTTTAAAGAAAATTAATCTAAAAGAAGTTTATATTGGTGGCGAAGCATGGGCAGCGGTCACACAAATGTGCATTTTTGAAATGTTGGCGAAAAACATAACAGGTGCACGTCGGTACCGGCTCTAACGTGAATGAAGTCGCCAGTGACAGTGAAAGACGATGCTGACTTTGAGGGGTTTACGTAGGAAGAGAGAAGTCACTGCCGCCAATTGTTATTGCAAACTATGTTAATGAAGGCCTCAAGAACAGGAAAGGCCAATGCAGAACGAGGTATGGAAACGTTCCTTGATAGGGGAAAGCGGGCTCAGCACAATTGAGCTCTTGGGTTGATGGGGACAGCAGCTGTCCTACTCATGAATAATGACGGACCTCAGAAATCACATTCAAAGCCTTAGCAGTGAAAATACTGATTGGATACTATGAAGACGGTATGAGGACGAGGAACTAGAGCCGCCCACCAAAGATCGTAGGATTACAAACAGGACTTAAATTTCTAGAGACAAGAAACATCGATTCAATTACAATCTTGCAATAAAAAAGAATCATTGAAATCGTTCAAAAGAAGAAAAGAGATGCATTGAAACAGACAACCCTCGATAGTTTTTTTTAAAGTGTAATCTCAAGCTGTTTTATTATGTCAGTACTGTATGTTTTTGTTGTACAGTGTTACATGACACGCAGGGCTATATTATTCACGTTGTTTCACTTTAATTAGGAATTACATGCCCCCATTGTTAATGTTCAAAACAGCAAATGTACAGTAACTGAATGTTACATGTTCTGTATAAAGCCGTTGCGAGTTTAGTATGTGCTGTATCTACAGTGGGAAACTGTATGTGTTTTTTGTGGTTGAGCAAAAAGTTATTAACGTTCGTATTTTATTTACAGTATTTATGTGAGAAATGAACAAACATAATAATTGGTTGTTTTAAATACAGTACTTTATTGTAGAATGCATCAATAAAAGTGTTAATATTGTACAATTGGCTTTCTGTATTTTTATTCTATGCTGAGGTTTAAAAACACACCGACACACTGTCACACCCACACAAAAACACCAACAGCCAACAAAAAAAAAGAATAAAAAAAAAAACAAAAAGAAAAAAATAATTAAAAGATAATAAATTATAAAAAAAAAAGTAAAAAAAAAAAAGAAAAGAAGGAAAAAGAAAGGAAAACTAAAACAAAAGAAATAAAACAAAAATAAGAAAAAAAAGGTAAAAGGAAAACAAGGTAACCACAAGACAATTTAAGAGAGAAGAAAAAAAAAGAACAAAACAGCGAACAAGGAAACATACCAAAACGGACAAACAACACAAACAAACGACACAAGCGAAACACAACATCGGACCGACAACACACGGACACAGCGAAAACAACACCAACCAGCAGAACACGACACACAGACACACACGACGAACACACACACAGCACACGACACCACACAATGAACGACACGTCCCTAATACACACGACTAAACCTCACAACACGACCCCACAACACACACACAATGACACACACACTTACAACACTTAACACACAAACCAACAACTAGAACAAACACACACTACACACTGACACAACACCAATATACACACACACAAACACGACTACATTTAAAAACACCACCAACACACTTTGCCACACTTACACCACACAATGACACTATACCCACTTACACACACTTAAAAACACTGACACACAAACACTAAAACACTACAAACACACACACACACACAACACACAACTACACACACACACACACAAACACAACTACACACACTACAAACACA
The DNA here is from genome assembly GCA_036426205.1 of Ascaphus truei. Classification (NCBI taxonomy): domain Eukaryota; kingdom Metazoa; phylum Chordata; class Amphibia; order Anura; family Ascaphidae; genus Ascaphus; species Ascaphus truei. The sequence goes on along the minus strand of WSYH01001277.1, from coordinate 85,214 downwards.
CCACACACATGACACACACAGGTATGAAAATGGAAATAGTCGAACCAAAACAACAACAGTCAACGTGAACCAAAGCGATAAACACCTAGATACAACACAATATAAAATACACACAACACACTATACACTGGAATAACATACAAGTGAACAAGACCTAAACAAAAGTACACTACTCAAAATTAACACTATCAGGACACTTCGACGAAAACAAATGAGCCTACTAAACTGACAAATGAAAGCGACTAAAAGACCAAGCTATGTAAACACAGCACAATGAACGACACAAGACACTAACACACTTTAATCATCAAAAAACACCTGACCTACACATACAGCGAAGTAAAACGTAACACATTACACAAAATACTACACGGCAACATCAACAACTTTAATGCGACACCATGAAAACAACAGAAAGACACACACACGACAATGGACGGACACATAAAGAAACACACACACAACACAAACGGAGACACAACAGTATTCAGTTCCCATTGGAAACACGGGGTGGATTAGACTAAACACTGCACATACTACCAACACTGACACGACACACTCCGCATACGCATGTAGGTTCGTCATTGCTAAGCGAGTGCCTTGATAGTGTGAAGAGCATTGCACATGGCTCATGTAAACAAAAGCAGGTACGCCAGTCTCTTTTTCGCACACCGATCCCATGACCAGGGCAGGCGGATCGTACACAGCAGTGATAGCTGTCGGCATCCTACGAACACTGACAGACACGGGGAAGACGCTGCCAATGCAGGTAAGGATTGTGCGTTTGCACGATGCCACACGGTCTGAGGGGAGAATGAGAAGTGGGGAGAGTTCTCGAGCTTTCCCTCACGGCTGAGGCAGGGTTGAGGTAGCACTGATGACGGCGGCCATTAAAAAAAACAAATGTTGATGCGTGCCATTTTGTTTCTCCGCCGACCCGTACTAACGCAGTGGTCTCGGGGAGCCCCAAGGACAGCGGTCTAATAAGGGGTAAGCTGTAGAGTAGTCTGAAGGACGGTACGCCACAACCTCTATATAACGAGCAAGTGGTTAACTGAGAAGAAGTTCTAAAGGGCTGATAAAGTAAAGTAAATAAGGCCACTGGCCCCATGGCATAAATCCAAGAGTATCTAAGGAGTTAAATCTCAAATAGCACATTACCATGACATTTAATATTCAAGCGACTCCATTTCCACCCCCGAGCAGTCAGGACCACAAGAATTGGAGTTAAAGCAGATTATAGTGCCTAGATTTAAAAAAGGGCATCTAGATCATAACAGGGAATTACAAATTCATCAACTATTCTCCAAGGGCAGTACAAATGACACCAGTGATGAGCCCTTAAGGTGGAAGTAAGGAAGATTTCACCAGCACCAAAGGAAGGGTTCTTTACAGTAAGGCAGTTCAATGGAATTAATTACCCGATGGAGACATGTGAGGCAGATTCAATGGAAATTGTCAACAAAAAGGTTTTTTTTAGAAAGTTAACTGAATACCAGGGCATATACCAAATAAGCTAAACATGAAGGAAGGATGCTTAATCCAGGAGTAATATGAATGCCCATATTGGAGAAGGAAGGAATTATTTTCTCCCCTTATGAAAAATTCCTTTAGACGATATTTCATTCTGAGTTTTGTCGTTGCCTTCCTCGGATATACTGCAGTACAGTAAAATATAGGATGAGTATCTGTGTTGTTTATGCAGACCCTGTTAAAATATTGGTCCTTATAACTCTGTAGCCAAGTCAATTAATTCCTGCATAATGATGACCTGGAATTACAGCATGCGTTAGCCGAACAAAGGAAAAGACGACTTACAACACAGCATAACTGCATCTACAGGTGCAATTAAGTCCTTGAACTCCATAAATTTACTACCAGCTGAAGAACAATAAATCTCTAATCTTAATTAACAAATTAACTACTACCCTGTTTCTCCGGTCTAAAAATTACTCACCTAAAGTTAATGAGGTGTTAAACCCCTTCCCATTGCCACACCCGAAGGCCATACCCCCACCCTGGGGCAATTACCCCTTCACTCACCCATCTGCTCACACACAACCCGGGTAGTCTGCCTTAAACCCTCATTGCATTAGTGGTTAGCCGCTAAGGTAATGAAGTTGCTTTATTTTAATAGTAACAGTATTGTAGCAGGGGTCTCTGGAGTGAACCATGATTTCAGGTTGGGGACGCCATTGGTTCCAAGATGCAGGCACTGTTATGGTAGGGTACCGAGTATCCCTCTGTTGGTTGGTAACCCCTCAATCAGTAGGGCCAGTGACATGGAAGAATTTAAAGACGATGGCGCCCGGGACCCGTATAACGGGGCCTGACACTAGGAAGAAGGGGTCCGCAGACCTGACATAATAATGGCGTACAAGCTCGTGGATACCTCTCAGCCTACAATACTCGTAATATTTATTAAAAGTAAAAAAACCCCAAAGATAGCCTTTTAGAAGCGCACCACGTTAGATGTGACGATGCAGTCCATCTGCTGACTATGCATTCATTACAGACAGGTAGAAATCCCGTGTAGAGATTCACATAGCGCCCGCCAGTCAACATCTACCCTAAATGCAGAGACCTCCGCTGTGTAATCCCGAAGAGGTCACATTAATCTGCTGAGGCCCATCTGCTGGGTTTTTGAGGTGAATCCCAAAGCGTTTTCCCGAGATGGTGGGTTCGAATACGGTGGCTGGCTCATGGTACAATACTTGAAACCACCCCTCCACCAACTCTAGAAGATAAACACAAACACTTAGTCCTTTTCCCTTCTGTGACACACACAAACACAACTTGACAGCTCTAAACCAACCCTACACGTACACCATTCACACACACAGTCACAACCATCGACAGACAGGACAGACAGAACTATTGCCAGCTAACAAATAAAGATACTCTGCTGCCTACAAAAACACACAAATCTGCCATCAGCCAGACTACACACAAAGACTTCTTGCATGTAAAGCATCAACACACACACAAACTGCAGCTACAACACACATTATCTGCAGGACAGACACAAACTCTCCCTCTTCATGGTCCTGACGTGGAGGCTCTCTGCCGGGAGGAGGGAGGGAGTCCACTTGTCTAGCTGAGCTGCCCTGTCCAATTAACTCCCTTCCGAGAGCTGCTCTGATAAGTGACATGAATAATGCTGGATATTTAACCAATCAGAGAGCAGGGATTAAAAAATCGCCAGAATTGTACCAGCTTTAGGCCTATACATCATATAATTATATTTCACAAAACACTTTTTTGCTTTTGATATAAATCATCTACTAGTATAGTTTATTTTGTAAGGACTTATTGCATGGGGTTTTACGTGTACGCTCCTTAGTATAATATAAATATAATTAATATTGATCTCTTTTTTTTCATATTATAAATAAATGTGTTTTCTAAAAGGTATACGCCAGCTTAAGATGCAAGATATGAGACAAAAGTGCAGAGGGTCTTGATGCATTATTGTTCTCTATAAAAAAAATCTCTAGCGCATCATTTGAAAGCAGATTAAATTGAATGAGGAACCTTTGACTACTTTTCCAGCAGCTATCACCAATTCTCGAAAAGGTTGTCTTAATATGGGGAGCCATTGGAGATATAATTATTGACCATGCCAGCTTAAGCCTAGGCACATTGCTGCCATTCTTTGGAAAAATAACAATACAAGTGTAGCATTGTCTCCTGGCACCCCTCCCTGCTCAAACAGTAACCCCCCTCCCTACTCACAGTAACCCCCTTCTCAAACACGGTGTTCACACGGTGTTCTGTGGGCGCTCTGTGCACTCGCTGCACTCGGTGGGGACTGAGGGCTGAGGGCCGTGTGTGCGCGCCATGACCGACTGTGTGTGTGCGTTGTGCGCGTGCGCCGTGCACGTGTGCCGTGCACACCGTGTGTGCGGCTTGTGAGATGTGGGCTGCCTGTTCCGCCTGCTCCTCTGCGGTTCCGGCGTGTAATGACCCAACGTGACCCCGCGGGGTCATTTGACACCAGTAACCATGGCAGGCATTTAGATTCTAAAAGTCAGATGGGACGGAGACATCATATCAGAATTAAAGGAATGTAACAACAGTTGCAAAAGCAAGGACATTATCAAAAATGGATAATTAAAATAGAATTGCAATAGAAAGCAAGATTAACCCTAAAAAATATTTAAATACCTTAATACCAGAATAATAAGAAAAGAAAATATAGGACCCTTTCAGTGTGAGATGGGCAGGCACATTTTTAGTTCTTTCCCCTCGGTATTTACCATGGAAAAGTCATTGTACTACAGCTGAACCCCATTATAGCGCAACCCGTTATAACCGAATTCGTTATAACGCGGTTTTCACGTGCCTCCCGTTTTTTTTTAATTATTTTTTTTTAATTTCAAAAAAATTTTTTTGGGGTGGCTGGGCAAAATTGGGACAAAACATCCCCCCTCCCTGCTCACGCCCCTCCCCTGCTCACAGCCCCCCCTTGCTCAAAGTACACCCTGCTTACACATACCACCCCCCCCCTGCTTACAGTACCCCCCCTCTCTCACAGTATCCCCCCCGCCCCTGCGCACAGTATCCTCCTGCTAAAAATATCCCCCCTACTCAAACGTACAGTAACCCCCCTCCCTACTCACAGTAACCCCCTTCTCAAACACGGTGTTCACACGGTGTTCTGTGGGCGCTCTGTGCACTCGCTGCACTCGGTGGGGACTGAGGGCTGAGGGCCGTGTGTGCGCGCCATGACCGACTGTGTGTGTGCGTTGTGCGCGTGCGCCGTGCACGTGTGCCGTGCACACCGTGTGTGCGGCTTGTGAGATGTGGGCTGCCTGTTCCGCCTGCTCCTCTGCGGTTCCGGCGTGTAATGACCCAGCGGGGTCATGTGACGTCACGGCATGGCAACGTGACGTCACATGACCCAACGTGACCCCGCGGGGTCATTTGACACCAGTAACCATGGCAGGCATTTAGATTCTAAAAGTCAGATGGGACGGAGACATCATATCAGAATTAAAGGAATGTAACAACAGTTGCAAAACAAGGACATTATCAAAAATGGATAATTAAAATAGAATTGCAATAGAAAGCAAGATTAACCCTAAAAAATATTTAAATACCTTAATACCAGAATAATAAGAAAAGAAAATATAGGACCCTTTCAGTGTGAGATGGGCAGGCACATTTTTAGTTCTTTCCTCCTCGGTATTTACCATGGAAAAGTCATTGTACTACAGCTGAACCCCATTATAGCGCAACCCGTTATAACCGAATTCGTTATAACGCGGTTTTCACGTGCCTCCCGTTTTTTTTTAATTATTTTTTTTTAATTTCAAAAAAATTTTTTTGGGGTGGCTGGGCAAAATTGGGACAAAACATCCCCCCTCCCTGCTCACGCCCCTCCCCTGCTCACAGCCCCCCCTTGCTCAAAGTACACCCTGCTTACACATACCACCCCCCCCCTGCTTACAGTACCCCCCCTCTCTCACAGTATCCCCCCCCCTGCGCACAGTATCCTCCTGCTAAAAATATCCCCCCTACTCAAACAGTAACCCCCCTCCCTGCTAAACAGTTAACCCCCCTCCCTACCACAGTAACCCCTTCTCAAACACGTGTTCACACGGTGTTCTGTGGGCGCTCTGTGCACTCGCTGCACTCGGTGGGGACTGAGGGCTGAGGGCCGTGTTGGCGCGCCATGACCGACTGTGTGGTGCGTTGTGCGCGTGCGCCTGGCACTGTGCCGTGCACACCGTGTGTGCGGCTTGTGAGATGTGGGCCTTGTTCCGCCTGCTCCTCTTGGCGTTCCGGCGTGTAATGACCCAGCGGGGTCATGTGACGTCACGGCATGGCACGTGACGTCCAC